>CM076853.1:20593054-20898101 GCA_039519185.1 Astragalus membranaceus
CGCCCACCGAAGACATGTTAATCCCTTTTTACCTCCATGAAGGAAGCCCAAAAGAGGTTGACATGCTCCGGAAGATTTCTCAAGCGTGGGATATGGTCGTCCGCAAGGGACAAGAGCTTACTAAGAAGAGTGGCGATAAGGAAACCACCTTTCGTCAATGGCTCCAAAAGAGGATCCAAGACACCCGATTGCCTTACCAAAGTGCACTACGGGTTGAGGAAGAAATACCTGAACCTACCCTTCCCACTGTCGAAGATTTAGATAAGCTTAAAATGGCATTGTCAAAAGCCGAGGAAGAAAAGAAGGGCTTACAGGCAGAGTTAGAGAAAGTGCTCCTAAAGAACCAGAAGTTGGAGGAAGAGAACGCAAGTAAGTCAGTGGCCATTGAAGACAGCCACAAGCAGCTCAAGATCGAACAAAAGAACAAACTAGAGGTTCAAAAGTACCTAAGAGGAGCGAAAGAAGAAATAAAACGTTGCAACCTGAAAATGGACCAAGCCATCGATGATACATACAAATGGAAAAAGTTATGGGAAGAATCAATGATGGCTGAAAAGACCGCACAGAGCCTACTAATGGTATCAAAGAGAGAGTCCCGGATGATGGCAGCCGAGTTTGAAGAGCAAGTGAAAAGTATCAAGCAGGATAAAGATACCATTGAAGAGATACTCCGAGAATACCAGCAAGCCTTAAGAAGGGAGCATGAAAAATCTGATGAGCTGAACGACCATATCAGATATCAAGAGGAGGTCTACCACCAGCTGAAGACAGAAAGCATCTATTGGGAGAACCGCTTTGTGGAGTTGGTCAGCAAGATTGAAAACCATGAAGTCTTCATAGAGTTGAAGAACGAAAGCTTATACTGGAAAGACAGATTCTCAAAGCTGGCATGGCTGGCCGATCAAGCTATCATAGGAATCCCCAGACGTCTGAAGGAGGCTAACGCGGCAATGCACCCGTTTAACACCCCGGTCCAAGTTTCCGAATTCATGGAGTTTTGCGAGATTCTGATTGCCGAACTCCGGGAGAAGGCTGGCAGCACTACTAGTAGAAAAAGAGAGAGGAGTGGAAAAATGAAAGCCATATGTATTTGAGTGAAATTTAAAGAACATTGTACTTTTCTTTTCGAAGTTTTATTTCCAAAATATTGTACTTTCCTCCATCAATGAAGTTTGTTTGTCTCACATGCTGATCCTTTATCTTGAAAAAATTGTGGAACTTTAATCTGCGTACTTATGACAAATCAGGATGTGCTTGCAATTCCCGACCTAAAACAATAAGACTCATGCACACATGCATCATTCGCATTTTCATCCATTCATATACTCATACATATACTCATAACATGTGTCCCACCAACAGAGTAAAAGACAAGCTGGTGCGTCAACATCGCTATTGGACTCGTTCTCAGGCCAGAAACATGGAAGAAAATCAGGACAATCCGCCTCAAGATATCCCGGATCAAGGCAATCCACCCCAAGACCTAGGCAATCAAGAGCTTAGGGCAGAAATAGATGGGATGAAAGAACAGATGGCTGAAATCTTAAAGGTCTTACAAACTTTGAGGGACAAAGACACAAGTGAAGATGTCTCCGCTGGGAATACGGAAAATCAAGTTACCAACCCTCCTCCTCCCAATGGACTCGGGATCCCGCATACAGTGCCCCCCACTGGGACTAATGACCAGGGTTACATATGGCCTCCTTACGGACTTCCACAAGGTTACACACCTCCGACAGTCAATGCTAGTCCAGGAGACGGTCCCTCAGGAGTCGCGGGCCAACAACAGCTTACACCAACGGGTTACAATGGTAATCCGGGGGCACCACAAGTTCAAAACCCGACCCCCGTCGTCATACCACAAACACTCCCACTTGGCTGCCCTCCACCGCCGATAGTTGACGCTCAAGCTCAAGGTTCCAACCTTAGGAATCCCACTCATTCACATACCCCAAATGTGAACCCAGCCATAGTTCCGATGATCCATCCTTACTATGGTATGAGTGGGCTCCCTCACAATCACTCTATGGAGAACCCTCAAGCCCAAGACAAACTACAAATGCTTGAAGAAAGGTTGAGAGCAGTTGAGGGATCCAATGTTGGTGCGAGAGACGCTTATGACTTGTGCCTCGTCCCTAACGTGGTCATCCCTCCAAAATTTAAGGTGCCAGACTTCGACAAGTACAGAGGGTCGACTTGCCCTGTAAGCCACTTAACCATGTACTGCAGGAGAATGGCGGCGTTTGCTCACGACGACAAATTGCTCATCCACTACTTCCAAGATAGTCTGTCTGGGGCAGCTTCGAGCTGGTACATGCAATTAGAACGTACACATATCAGATGCTGGAAAGACCTAGCCGATGCATTTTTAAGGCAATACAAATATAACATTGACATGGCTCCCGATAGAACACAGCTGCAGAGCATGACGAAGAGAGACAATGAGTCCTTCAAAGAATATGCCCAACGCTGGAGAGGTTTGGCTGCACAGGTGGTACCACCATTGTTAGAAAAAGAGATGGTATCAATGTTCATGGATACTCTTCAATCACCTTTCTACGACAGGTTGATTGGGAGCGTGTCTTCGAACTTTTCAGATATGATCGTCATCGGAGAAAGACTAGAGAATGGATGGAGAAACGGGAAAATTGCATATAGCTCCGCTGGAACCAGCAACCAGAAAAGGCCCTTCTCGGGTTTTCCTAAAAAGAAGGAGGGCGAAGCTAATGCCATCTCTGGATCCGGAAAGCCTCCCTACAACAACCCCCGACAGACTTTACAAATACCTACTCAAACACCACAAGCCCCACCTCACCAAGTCAACCCAGGCTATAGACCACAAAACTACCAAGAAAGAAAGCCCGCCAATTTCGACCCAATACCCATGTCATACACCGACCTATTCAATCACCTCATCAGTCACAACTTGATCACTCCCCGTCCAATGAGACCCCTTCAACCTCCTTTCCCTAGGAGCTATGACCCAGAGGCGAGCTGTGGATTCCACGCCGGGGCAGTTGGCCATTCGACAGAAAATTGCAAGGCATTGAAATATGTAGTACAAGATTTAGTTGAATCTAAATGGTTAACTTTCGCAGAAGATGGTCCGAACGTTGCCACTAACCCTCTGCCGGGGCACGGGAAAACCTCTGTCAATGCCATTGAGGAAGTTGAGGGGCAATTATTGGTCAGAAAAGTGGAAGACATTGTCACACCTCTGGACCTCGTCCATGCTAATTTGTGTCACTTCGGAATCATTATGATAGGATGTACCGGAAAGGGTTCGTGTGTTGATCCCCTTTGTGTCGGGGCCTGTGAAGCATTCAAGCCAATCCTGCAAGACTTGTTAGACCGGCACATAATACAAATAGGTCTTCAAAAGAAAGAGGAAGACGTGTCAACGCTCCAGTCAAGCATTGATCAAAGCAAGAATATCAGGAAACCACTGGAAATCCATTACAAGAAGAACACACAGCCAGCTCCCACTGTGCCTAGACCAATCACCATTCAAGTGCCAGTTCCGTTTCCCTTTAAAAGCACCAATGCAGTCCCGTGGAGTTACGATATGAAGGTTCAGACCAACCCAGATGTCATTAACATCTCAGGGACCGGTGGTATGACTCGAAGTGGGCGCTTCTATGCCCCTGGAGGGCCTAGTGAGGACCAAACAAAAGAAGGGGAGGAAAGAGCCCGTAAGGGCAAAAGCACAGAGCAGGAACCTGTCGATAAGAATGCAGGAAAGAAGACGTTATCCGAGCAAGAAGCCAGTGAATTTCTGAAGCTTATGAGACAAAGCGAGTATAAGGTGGTTGATCAACTGAACCAAACTCCCGCAAAGATATCTCTGTTGTCATTATTGCTCAGTTCTGATGCCCATCGTGCAGCATTGACAAAAGTATTGAATGAGGCCCATGTCGCTCAAGACATCTCAGTTGGTCAGTTTGACGGGATCGTCGGAAATATCGTTGCAAACAATTACCTCACCTTCACAGATGACGAGATCCCCGTCGAGGGGAGAGGGCACAACAAGGCTTTGCATATCTCCGTGAAATGTGGAGAATACTCTCTAGCTCGAGTACTCATCGATAACGGATCGTCCCTGAATGTACTACCCAAATCAACCATGAACAAACTAGACGTAGACTGTTCATACATGAAACCCAGTTCTACACTGGTCAGGGCATTCGATGGGTCTAAAAGAGAGGTTATCGGAGAGATGGAGCTACCTGTACAGGTAGGTCCAGAGGTCTTCATAGTGAGTTTCCAAGTGATGGACATCAATCCGTCTTACAGTTGTCTTCTGGGAAGACCATGGATCCATTCGGCAGGGGCTGTGCCCTCTTCTTTACACCAGAAGCTCAAGTTCATAGTCAACAACAAACTGGTGGTTATCTTCGGTGAAGAGGAATTACTGATAAATAAGTCATCTTCCACTCGTCACATCGAAGCTGCTGAAGAGTCCCTAGAGACTGCCTTCCAAGCATTAGAGATTGCCCATACATCTGCTATGTCAAAGCCCATGCTATCCAAGAATGCCATGATGGTTGCCAAGTTCATGATAGGAAAAGGTTACCAAGCCGGAGAGGGTTTGGGAAAGACTGGACAGGGGATCCTGATACCAATACAGCCAGAAGAAAACAAAGATAGGCATGGGATAGGATATCGACCCAGTCGTGCTGACAAAAGAAGGATTGCGGAAGAAAAGAAAGAACGGAGGATAGCCAGACTTGAGGATAGGGTGCCAAATACGAAGAGAATCACCATCTGCGACATCAAGGAAAGCTTTCGGAGTGCGGGAATGTTGAACCCCGATCAGATCGCCGCAGTGGAGGACGATCTAAGCACTGAAGAAGGCATCGTCAGTCTTGTACGCCCTTGTCCTGCAAATAAAAGACTCAAGAATTGGGAGATCATTGATTTTCCTGTGGTTTTTAGTTCAAAGTAATGTTTCTATAATGTAATCCTCTGGCTCTGCCCAAGGCCTTAGGATATTTCATTCGGGCACGCATGTTTCCCTTTCAGTATTAATATCAATGCAACGTTATTTCAGTTCCCAATAAACTCTCGTTTTTCTTTTCTTGTTACATTCGCTTCTTATTTTCTTTCTTTCGTTTTTATTCCGTTAATTTACGCTAATGCAGATCCGAAAAAATGTCTTTGAAAATAACAACGCCAATAATCCATATTGTAACTTTGATCACCCTATCAATCAAACTGAGGAAGATGTTGAGGATAATTGGGAAACCCCTCCAGAGTTAATGAGAATGATGGAACAAGAGGAAAAAATAATCGAACCCCACGAAGAATCAACTGAAACAATCAACTTAGGCACGGAGGAAGACAAAAAAGAAGTTAACATTGGCCCCACATTGAAAGACAGCGAGCGAGAGAAATTGGTTAAGTTGTTGTTTGACTATGTTGACGTCTTCGCATGGACATACCAAGACATGCCTGGACTGGACCCCAACATAGTCGAGCATAAGTTACCGGTAAAACCAGAATGCCCGCCGGTAAAACAAAAGTTAAGAAGGATGAAACCAGAGATGTCATTGAAAATCCGAGATGAGGTTAAGAAGCAGTTCGATGCTGGGTTTTTAGCAGTAGCAAAATACCCTCAATGGGTAGCCAATATTGTACCGGTCCCAAAGAAAGATGGGAAGGTTCGGATGTGCGTCGACTATCGAGATTTGAACAGAGCCAGCCCCAAAGATGACTTCCCTTTGCCTCACATTGATGTCCTGGTGGATAGCACAGCTCAGCATTCCCTTTTCTCCTTCATGGATGGATATTCCGGATATAACCAGATCAAGATGGCCCCTGAGGATATGGAAAAAACCACCTTCATCACTCTCTGGGGAACCTTCTGTTACAAAGTAATGCCATTCGGGTTAAAGAATGCTGGTGCAACGTACCAAAGGGCAATGGTCGCATTGTTCCATGACATGATGCACAAAGAAATAGAAGTCTATGTGGATGACATGATCGCAAAATCCAAGACTGAAGAGGAACATATCGTCAATCTGCGAAAGCTATTTGAACGCCTAAGGAAGTTCAAACTCAGATTAAACCCCGCCAAATGCACTTTCGGTGTAAGATCAGGAAAGTTGTTGGGGTTCATAGTCAGTCAGAAGGGTATAGAGGTAGATCCAGACAAGGTACGAGCAATACTAGAAATGCCGGCACCGAGTACTGAAAAAGAAGTTCGTGGTTTCCTGGGAAGATTGAACTACATCTCTAGGTTCATATCGCAGCTAACATCTACATGCGAGCCCATCTTCAAGCTTTTGTGCAAAAACCAAGAAACCAAGTGGAATGATAATTGCTAAGAAGCCTTTGAAAAGATCAAGAGGTACCTCCAAAATCCACCAATTCTAATACCGCCTGTGCAGGGTAGACCTCTCATCCTATATCTAACAGTGCTAGACAACTCAATGGGTTGTGTACTGGGGCAACATGATGAGTCTGGAAGGAGAGAACATGCCATCTATTACCTCAGCAAGAAGTTCACCGAGTGCGAGACAAGATATTCATTGTTGGAAAAAACATGTTGCGCTTTGGCCTGGGCTGCACGTCGCCTGAGGCAGTATATGTTGAGCCACACGACTTGGTTGGTATCTAAAATGGATCCCATCAAGTACATTTTTGAAAAACCTGCACTCACAGGAAGAATCGCCCGCTGGCAAATGCTACTATCCGAATACGACCTTTTGTACGTCACTCAGAAAGCAATCAAAGGTAGTGCCTTAGCGGAATACTTGGCGCATCAGCCCATTGAGGATTACCAATCAATGCAGTATGATTTTCCGGACGAGGATATAATGGCGTTGTTCGGAGAAGGAAAATCTCCAGACGATGAAAGGTGGAGGATGTCATTTGATGGCGCTTCTAATTTGTATGGGCACGGGATTGGAGCTGTGTTGATTTCTCCCGATAACCGCTTCATACCATTTACTGCTAGACTGAGCTTCTATTGCACCAATAACATTGCAGAATATGAAGCGTGTGTCCTAGGCATCAAAGCAGCCCTTGAATGGAAAGTCAAAAGACTCGATGTATATGGGGACTCAGCGCTAGTCATCCATCAGATAAAAGGTGACTGGGAAACCAGGGATCCCAAATTGATTCCTTATCATGATCACATCCAAAAGATGATTGAACGGTTCGAGGAGATCACTTTCCACCATCTCCCTCGCGAAGAAAACCAGTTGGCTGACGCTTTGGCGACTTTGTCATCAATGTTCAATATCAATAACAACAAAAGTCTGACATTCATCCGAATCCAGCATCGAGATCTACCGGCGCATCATTGTGTGGCAATCGAGGAAGAGCCTGATAGTAAGCCTTGGTATTATGATATCAAACACTATATCACAAATAGAGAATACCCTTCCGGTGCCACTGAGAATGATAAGAGAACACTTAGGAGGTTATCAATGGGTTTCTTCCTAAACGGGGAGGTGCTTTACAAAAGGAATCACGACATGATCCTCCTCAGATGTGTTGCAAAAGAAGAAGCAGAAAGAATTATGAAAGACGTCCATGAAGGCTCGTTCGGAACCCATTCTAGCGGGCACACCATGGCAAGAAAAATCCTAAGGGCCGGCTACTACTGGTTGTCAATGGAGACCGACTGCTTTAACTACGTGAGAAAATGCCACAAGTGTCAAATCTACGCTGATAATATCCATGTGCCGCCTGCTTCTTTGAACGTCCTGACAGCACCATGGCCATTCTCAATGTGGGGAATAGACGTCATTGGTCCCATCGAACCTAAAGCATCAAACGGGCACCGCTTCATTCTCGTCGCTATCGATTATTTCACCAAATGGGTCGAGGCCGCTTCTTATGCCAGTGTAACCAAATCGGTAGTTGTCAAGTTCATAAAAAGAGATTTGATCTGCCGATACGGTCTGCCAAATAAAATCATCACAGACAATGGGACCAATCTGAACAACAAGATGATGAAAGAATTGTGTGACGACTTCAAAATCCAACATCATAATTCCTCCCCGTACCGTCCGAAGATGAATGGGGCAGTCGAAGCTGCAAATAAGAACATAAAGAAGATCGTGCAAAAGATGGTAGTGACCTTCAAAGACTGGCATGAAATGTTACCTTTCGCTCTGCACGGGTATCGGACCTCTATCCGCACGTCAACAGGGGCAACACCATTCTCACTAGTATATGGGATGGAAGCAGTTCTTCCCATCGAGGTGGAAATACCCTCCCTGCGAGTGCTAATGGAAACAAAATTGGAGGAAGCAGAATGGGTTCAAGCTCGTCTGGATCAGTTGAACCTCATAGAAGAAAAGAGGGTAGTTGCTTTGTGTCATGGGCAGTTGTATCAGCAAAGAATGAAGAAAGCTTATGACAAGAAAGTTCGACCCCGGCAGTTTCAGGAAGGAGATCTAGTGCTCAAGAAAATTTTGCCTATCCAAAAGGATTCCCGTGGAAAATGGACCCCAAATTACGAAGGGCCTTATGTGGTAAAAAAAGCATTCTCTGGAGGAGCCTTAATTCTCACAAAAATGGACGGTGAAGACCTCCCACTCCCAGTGAACTCAGATGCAGTTAAGAAGTACTATGCCTAAAGAAATATATGAAAAAAAGAGAAAGATGAGCCAAGCAAAAATGAGCTCGCTAGGTTGAAAACCCGAAAGGGCGGCCTAGGCAAAAATTAGAGCGACCTGGTGGATTGAAAACTCTAAAGAGCAGTCCAGGCAAAAATTAGGGTCAACGAGTTGGACTTGGAACAAATGCAAAGGCAATCCTCCGAAAGTTGGGTGATGGATGCTCAAGGTCATGTGTATGGGTGATTGGCATTGTTACCTCCAAGATACAAACAATCAAATGATGTGCTTTTTCTTTTTCTTCTTTCTTTTCAGTTTAAACTCTCAATGTAATTTTCAGCCAGTGTGACCTTCGGCACACTCGGTTTCCATTTGAATATTAAACTCTCCTTCATTCTCTCACCTCCCTATTTACTTTGGAAAGATGTTTTATGGTAGATGATATTGATTTGCGAAACATGTGCATAATCGAAAGCATTATATTCATTGCGAAATTTCTAAAAATCACAAAAAGAGATGATCTCCCATAAAAGGACAAACGCATAATCACTTCAGCAAAACTTAATAACCCGCACTTTGGCACCACTGCTTGAGGCAACCCTCGTATCCCACGTCAAGAGTCATGCGAGTTTGATGATGCCAGCAAAGTCAATAAAGAGCTAAAGAACAAAAAGAGCAAAAGAGCAAGAAAAGAAAAATGAAAAAAAAAGAAAAAAAGCCAAGAGCAAAAGCCAAAAACAAAATCATTCCACATTTCATCCATCATGTCATCAATTACTTAACTACATGCACGCATGCATCATTCATTGCAAGTGTCTGTTAAGATAATTTTATTTTGTGTCGTTGGCACCAATTCTTCAGACCCCCAGCGGTCCTTCAGAGCCCAGGCGCTCCTTCAGACCAACAATGGTCCTTCAATCCAGATCGCACGTCGCGTTAATCGAGCAACCGACGGATCATCCGGCCCCAGGCCCTTCAGACTAGCTGTGTCCGCCTAAAAAAACGCAGTGCACGTCCTTCGTGGTTATATCAGTTCCGGACCTGATTAACCCTAATGGCCGCTCGAAAAAGGCCACCCCAGACCGTATCTCTAGTACCATAGCTAGAAGCGCTCCTTCAGACCCATTGGTCCTTCAGGCTTAGGCATGCCCCTCAGACCCCGACGGTCCCTCAGTCGAACGCAAGTCGATGCGCCAAGCATTGATTCTGAACTAGACCTTCAGAGCCCCAGTGCTCCTTCAGAGCCCCAGTGCTTCTTCAGAGCCCCAGTGCTCCTTCAGATCCCCAGCGATCCCTATTTACTTTCTGTCTAAAGCAACCCAGTTTTCATAATTTTCAAACCAAAAGAGAAGAAGCAACACAAATTCTCAGTCTGGACAAAATTAGCGTTTTGTTATCTTTATTTCTATTTTCCTCGAGAAATAGGGAACCCCTCCTATTTCCTAGCAAAATATAAATAAAGAGGGGCAGCTGTAATACCCTAATTTTGTCCTATCCGAAAAAAAAAAAGAAATTTTATTTATTTTTTGAGAAAAATAATATTCTTTTTTTCATGCCATGTTTTATTTTATTTTAGTTTGCTACAAGTTTTTAATTTTTGAAAAAAATAATAATTAGAAGTGAAGAAATAAAAATAAGCCAAGGAGGAAATAAGGGGGGTTTCAAAAAAAAGAATGGAGGTGCAATTGGATTGGCCCATCTAAAACCCAACCCAATTCCTAAACCCTAGCCCAATTCACCTTCACACTCCTCCACCCAACCCATGACCCATATCCAACCCACAACCCATAACCCAACTCATCACAAAACCCTAATTCCCCTCCTCCTAACCCTAATTCGAATCCCCCCCTTTTACCCTAAAAACCATCCACATTCACTCTCCCCCTAACCCAAAAATCCATCCACATTCCTCCCCAAAACCCAAAAAAAATTCGGCCACCCCCCTATTATCCCATGGTCAAAGCCCCACCTTCTCCCTTCCACACTCCACCTCTCCTCTTTTCTCTCAATTCCACTTTCCCACACTTCCCACTTCCCCATTTTTCCCTTCCCAACACACTCAACCCCTCTCTCTCTCCCTCAATATTCGACCCCCTCTCTCTCTCCCTTACACATCACTTTCTCTCAATTACACTCCACCCTTCCCATCACTCCCTCTCTCTTTTCTCTCACTCTCTTTCCCTTTCTCTTTCCTCCCTCACCTACGGCCATTCCCCTCTCTATCACACCCACATTTTATTTTTTTTCTTTCTTCCCCTTCACCAAACTTCCTCATCCATTCCTCTCCCTATCACACACTTCACACATGGCACTCTCTTCTCCATGCCCATACCTTCAACCATCATCTCCCCTCATCTCACATGTCTTCTCTTTTTTTCCCCTTCAACAACTCCCCCAAACCTCCATCATATCAAAAAATCATCATCACTATCCAAGATGAAGAAGCAAAATCGAAGGAAGCAAGATTTTTTTTGTATAAATAGGGGTCCTTACCTTAGAAGGAGGGACGAATTTGGCTCTTAGAAAAAAAGGAGAATCTAAAAAATTTTTAGGGTTTCTCTTAGAAAATCTTCTTCCCCTTCTTTTCTTCCTCCTTAGTTTTTTTTTAGTTTAAAATTTTGGTGTATTGAAGAGATCCGAAGAAGAAAGCTTGGATTTGTTCAAGGTACAAAAATGTAATAATTTGTAGTATTGTTGCTTCTTTTTTTGTTGTAATTTTTAGTTATTATAATTTTGTTCATATAATCATTGCCATTGTTTTTTTTATTATTGTTGTTCATGTTTTTTTTCGTTTTTTTAGTTACTGTTTTTATTTTGTTGTTGTCATGTTTTTATATTAGTTGATGTTTTTATAAATATTGGTTGTGCTCTTTTTAAATAATTTATTGTAATTTTCGGACTAAAAAAATGATAAAAAAAAAGATATGTTGTCTTTATAACAATTACTATTTTCGGATTTAAAATAAACCAAAAACAAAAAATGTGTGTTCCTTTTATTTAGGTATTAATATTTTCGGATTAAAAAAAAAAGAAGAAAAAAATGTTGTGCTTTTTTTTTTAATAATTTATTCCATTTTTGGATTAAAAAAAAGTGATAAAAAAAATGTGTTGTTTTTTTAAACAATTACTTTTTTTTTTTTGGAGTAAAAAAAAAAGAGTAAAAAAAAAAATGTTGATTTTTTTTATAAATGGTTACTATTTTTCGGATTAAAAAAAAAAGAAGAAAAAAATGTTGTGCTTTTTTTAAAAAAATTTATTCTATTTTCGGATTAAAAAAAGTGATAAAAAAAATGTGTTGTTTTTTTAAACAATTACTATTTTTTTTTTTTCGGAGTAAAAAAAAAAAGAGTAAAAAAAAATGTTGATTTTTTTTATAAATGGTTACTATTTTTCGGATTAAAAAAAAAGTGATAAAAAATGTGTTCCTTTTTTTTATTTTCGGATTTAAATAAAGCTTTTTTTTCAAAAATACTAAAAAAATATTTTCTAAAATAAATGGTTACTAGTGTCCCTACTCTTTTCTAAAAAAAAATAACATAATAACAAAAATCTCTTTCAAAAAAAAAAGGTAAAAAGGCCCCTTTTATTTAGACAATAACGATGACAACAAAAAAAACAACAAAAGATTTTTCCTCCATAATCCGCTTTCAAAATACCACTTATTTAGTCTAGGTTTTTTAAGGAAAAGCGTTTCAAGAATCACGCGTTTTAGGGTAGAATGGTATAAAAGGGTAATAAACCAATCAATCGTTTTTAGCGTCAAAACGCTATTTGCACCCGCGGCACCTTTTTAAAAAAAAAAAGCACCAAAACGCTATTTGCACCCCGCGTTCTCTTAAAACAGCAAACCCATCCATTTTTTTTACTACAAGCCCATCTATTCAAACACAACCTAGTTCACAAAAAAAATGCGATTTGGTCACGCTATTCACACCTTTTTTTAATACAACTCCTTTATTATTTGCACCCCCCTTTTATCACTTACTCTGCTTTTATTCACAACGTGATGCTTCCGAACCGTTTTTTTTTTTCTTTCTTTCGAAAAATCGAATTCGTGCAAAAAAAATAGGTTGTCTATAGCGGTCACTCTGGGCCTTGCTTGTTTGAACGCTATAAATACCTTCTTTTCCGAATAAGCCATTAATGACGACCACTCTGGATTTATCTGTTTGGTCACCATGAACGGTCTCTAGTTTTTCCCAAACTTTTCAAAAAAATAAAAAATACCAACACACAAATTTTTTCTACCCAAGAACTACGTAGCTTTGATTTCTCCATCGCACCCGGAGATACGTAGGAGCGGGGGCCCACTCCCGTCGAGCGCAAAAAACTAAAATTTTTTATTAAGTCTTCTTTTCCGTTTTTTTTGCAAATAACAAAAAAGGGTAAATTAAAGTGTTTTCTTTAAAACTAATTTTTTCTATACATTTAATTAAAATGTAACCTTTTTAGGATGTTGCGGGGTGCTTGTACCTTCCCCGCACTTAATCGACCCCCGAACCCAAAAACAAAGGTTTTTTCAATGTTTTCCTAAAAATAAATATTGATGGCGGCTCCATTGTTCAAACGCAACGAAGGATCCCTCCTCCGGATTCTTCGGTCGCTACATCGCTCCAGCAGGGGCGACTTCTGAACTGTTTTTTGCAATTTTTTTTTAAAATTCAGTTCAGAAGTCTTCCCCCCCAAGGGTGACTTCTGAACTGTGTTTTGCAATTTTTTTTTAAAATTCAGTTCAGAAGTCGCCCCACACCAGGGTGACTTCTGAACTGTATTTTGCAATTTCTTTTTAAAATGCAGTTCAGAAGTCGCCCCCACCGGGGTGACTTCTGAACTGTGTTTTTTTAATTTTTTCTTTTACTATACATTAATATATAAATACCTAAATAAACTATAAATAAATTTATAAAAATGATTATACGTATTTATAATTTAATTACGTTATTATTTAGGAAAAAAAAATTAAGAGATTAAAAATTGGAACATAATATAATATAGAAATTTGCAGAAATACAAGAATAGAAAATAAAAAATGAAACGAGAGCAAAACATGATTGAAACTAAAAAATTCAAATTAAAATTAATTAGTTAAAAAAACAGACCAAAAGATAGGTTAAAAACCAATTTTGGACACTAAGAAAATGACTTTTGTTACACTTTGTTGTACATAATGTACATATTAAAAAAAATTGTAAGTCTTTTTTTAAACACAACACGGTAGTATTATACTTTGTCTAGAAGGCACAATTTTTAAAAAATTAAAATTAAAATTAAAATTAATTAGTCAAAGAAACAGATCAAAAGATAGGTTAAAAATCAATTTTGGACACTAAAAAAATGACTTTTGTTACAATTTTTTGTACAGAATATACATATTAAAAAAATTTGTAAGTCTTTTTTTAAACACAACACGGTAGTATTATACTTTTTCTATAAGACACAATTTTTAAAAAATTAAAATTATAATTAATTAGTCAAAAAAACAGACCAAAAGATAGGTTAAAAACCAATTTTGGACACTAAAAAAATGACTTTTGTTACACTTTGTTGTACAGAATGTACATATTAAAAAAAATTGTAAGTCATTTTTTTAAACACAACACGGTAGTATTATACTTTGTCTAGAAGACACGATTTTTAAAAAATTAAAATTAATTAGTCAAAACAACAGACCAAAAGATGGGTAAAAAACGAATTTTCGACACTAAAAAAATGACTTTTGTTACACTTTCTTGTACAAAATGTACATATTAAAAAAATTTGTTACACATTGTTGTACAGAATGTCATTAAAATTAATGACATTTATTTTAAAGGCCAGTATAAAATAACTAAGAAGACAAAATAGTGTCGGCAAGTATAAAATAGTGTCGGCAGTTTGCATTGGTCAAGTATAAAATAATTAAAAGAAGACAAAATAATTAAAAGAAGAGAAAATAGTTAAAAATAATCAAAAAGAAAGTGTCGGCAAGATAACTTTCTTTCTCCCCATCATTTCTTTCTTTCTCTCCCACTTGTCTTTCTTTCTCTCCCACTTGTATGTAATCTATATTAAGACACAACCCTCTCTTCATTCATCAGCTACTCCAGTTATCAACCTTCTTTTCATTCATCAGCTCCTCAAGGCCAATTTCTTCATTCAGACTTACTTAAAAATGTCTTCCTTACTAAACGAAGAACCTCACATTTCCATGCTTCTCAAAGATGACCCAATGGAAGTTCATCACGCATTCAATTTTCCCGAACCAGTCACTCGTATCGGAAAAGGCGCGGCAGGAGGGTGAGGAGCAAACAGTCACTCGTATCGTTTATCGCTGCCCCCGGATCGGCGAACGTAATCATATTCGGTGGGGCGAAATGACTATCAAAACTGACAACCACGTTCGACAAATGTTTCAGGAGCATGAGATGTTTCAACCTCATACTCGGAGTCCTATCGAATTGTGCGTCGAAACCAAAATTTCCGCCGATGAGATCATCCGTCGGGTTTTCCCTCCAGCGTAAAATGTTTGGTGGAATTAGTTTCAATCATGTCTTCCTCTCGTTTCGTCTTTTATTTTCTATTCTTGTATTTCTGCAAATTTTGTTGTTTATTTCAGTCTTTTTTCTATTATATTATGTTCCAATTTTTAATCTCTTAATTTTTTTCGTAAATATTAACGTAATTAAATTATAAATAGATATAATCATTTTTATAAATTTATTTATAGTTTATTTAGGTATTTATATATTAATATATAATAAAATAAAAAATTAAAAAAACACAGTTCAGAAGTCACCCTGGTGGGGGACGACTTCTGAACTGCATTTTAAAAAGAAATTGCAAAACACAGTTCAGAAGTCACCCTGGTGGGGGGCGACTTCTGAACTGAATTTTAAAAAGAAATTGCAAAACACAGTTCAGAAGTCACCTTTGGGCCTTTGGGGGGGGGGGGCGACTACTGAACTGAATTTTAAAAAAAAAATTGCAAAAAATAGTTCAGAAGTCGCCCCTACTGGGGGCGACTTCTGAACTAAAAAAAACTGCCCTACTTTGGTATATAACCCAGAATGTATATTATTTTGGTAAATAATTTTTTTTGTTGCACCAACATGGTTTTTTTGCCTACAGATACAACTATTATGGGGACGTGGATTGCGGTGGCATCTGGGGAATGAAGTTCGATGAGTTTGGCACGTAGTAAGCGAGTCGGCCGAGGCTATTTTGGGGTTTGTACACTTTTTTCTTTTTTTTCTTCTCAATAACATACGAACTAGTAACACCCAAATGTTACTTGTGGTATTCTTCCAAGGTCCTAGGTTCAAATCTAGTATTGGTCATGCAGCGGTGGAACTCCGTATTGGTATGTGGCGGTGTTAAATCTCTTGAGGAAGAATTTTGCCACTCATTATGGAGGATATCCTGTTTATAAAAAAAAACACTCTCGTTTGACATTTTTCCTTTAACATTGGGTCTATAATTGATTGAAAATTATGTGGCTCATTAACATAATTGAACCCACATAAATTTTATCAAATCATACGGTGAATATTGGTAAGAGAATAATGAGGGTTGTGTTAAAACTCCTCATAATATGTACTTACTAGTACGGGAATGAAAAACTAAATATGTGTAACATTGTTGTCGACTTAAACTCACATCCTATGTGATTGAATGGCTGATATCTACTAGACTGTGGGTTTTCAGATGTCATTTTTTTTCGAGTAGACGTTTGTTGAGTAGCATATCTTCTGGTCAACCGGATGCTTGTTGATACAACTTAATTAGATGATCCTTCTTGATTAGATGCTTCGAGCTTCATGCTTATGTGAAACTGATGCTTTGGGCTTTTTCGATTTAGTCAAATTTTGACACAATTCATTGACTTTATCCGACAAGATGATGAACTTCAACTTGACTTGTGCTTTAGACGCTTTTGGGATAACTTGAAAGAATGGATGTCTTCTGTTGGCGTGATCTTAAATATAAGCACACACATCTCTTCTATTGATGTGTTCGTGAATATATCTTGCACACTCATTCAAACACATTAGGGTAAATTGTTTGACACTATATTATTTGTTATCTTCAAAACAAATTATGGGTTATTGTTTTCAAATCCATCTGGTTCCAATAGTTGTGAGGTCACTTAATGTGAACAAAGATCCATTTTGGCCTTGAGAAAAGGATGAATAACTACTTGTTCCCAAAGTACCATACTAATTTCTTGATATATCGTTTGCTGTCAATTGTTATCAGGATACCACTACAAAAAACAGAGCATTAGCGACGGATTTTTCCGTCGCTAACTGCTGTTTTTCCCGCACTAATAGAAATTAGCGACGGACCGGTTCCCTCGCTAAAAACCTTGACGCTAATGAATTTAGCGATGGAATTTTAACCTGTCGCTAATTAGCGACGGAAATCCCTCACTATATCTGTCGCTAATTAGCGACGGAAATCCCTCACTAAATCCGTCGCTAACCTTGTTTTTTTTTAAAAAATGCTTCCCATACCACACCATCACCACCACCACCACCTAGCTCCTCTAATCCTCACTCTTCTCTCTTTCTCACGAGGGACGGTTTGAGAGAAAGAGAGAAGAGTGAGGATTAGAGGAGCTAGGTGGTGGTGTGGTGTTGAAGACGTTTGGATAGAGAAAGGGAGAGATAAGGGGTTTGGAGAAAAAATGAAGTGAAATTTAAATGGGAGTGATGGTGTTGGAGTGGTGGTGGTGGTGGTGGTGTGGTGTTAAAGAGAGAAATGGTTCGTGAGAGAGAAAAAAAGGAGAAGATGATAGTGGTGGTAGTGATGGTGAAAAGGGAGAGATTTTCGTGACGTAAGGGGAAATGAAAATGGAGAAGAAGAAGAAATGAAAGAGGAAAGAAAGAATTCGGGTTTATAAAAAAAAACTTAACATTTAGCGACAAATTTAGTGAGGGAAATCCGTCGCTAAAAGTGGCCCAGTCTTCAATAATCTGCAATGGTTAGAGTGGCACATTTCCCCATGATTAGCGAGGGAAATCCGTTGCTAATCTGATTTAGTAAGGGAAATCCCTTGCTAATTGGATTTAGTAAGGGAAATCCGTCGCTAATTGGATTTAGTGAGGGAAATCTGTCGCTAAAAGTGGGCCAGTCTTCAATAATCTGCAACAGTCAGAGTGGCACAATTCCCCATGATTAGCGAGGGAAATCCGTCGCTAATTAGCGAGGAAAATCCATCGCTAATTCAAAACGAAAATTTCGAATTTCTCGCCTTGTCAAATCCGTCGCTAAAGGTGCCAAAATCCGTCGCTAAAGACCTCGTAAACAACCAAAGTCTTTTCCGTCGCTAAAGCTGCCAAAATCTGTCGCTAATGATGTTTTTAGCGATGAACCATGAATCCTTCACTAAAATCCGTCGCTAATAGGTGTTTTTTTTTGTAGTGTACAGATCTTCACCTATACAGAGACATTGGAATAAAGTCAAGTATATACAAGTCAAATTTATTTAGTTATGTAGATGCAAAAACTTAGCACTACATGAGGCAAGTCGAGAATGCATTTGGTTGAAGTCTGTAATTCAACATATACGAGAAACCCACGGTCGATCTTTTGGCAAAATTATTGCAACTAGTTATGAAGATAACACTACATGCATTTCTTAGTTGAAAGAAGAGTATATTAAAGGAGATAGAACAAAACAAATTTTGCTAAAGCCCTTCATCACTTATGATCTTCAAAAGAGTGGGGATATTAGCATTCAACACATTCGTTATTGTTAAAACTTAGTAGATCTTCTAACAAAGTCGCTGCCAATAAAAACTTTTGAACAGTTAATACAAAGGATCAACCTTTGTTATCTTAGAGGTGATTACATGCATGAGGGGAAGAAAAAAGCATGTCGTGCACTCTTTTATTGTTTCACAACAGTTTTGTCCCAATGGGTTTTCCTGATAAGGTTTTTAGCAAGACAGCTCTCACACAAATGATATTGTACTCTTTTTCCTTCACTAAGATTTTTTCCTACTAGATATTTTAATTTATTAAAGATTTAATGAGGCATATCCTTAAATAGACTTCCAAGGAGGATTATTATGAATAATTGGATGTCTCTTCATAGTAAAAGGCCTTCCCTCCTTGTGGGTAATTCCTCTTCATTTCATATGTTTAAAACAGGTTATGTTAGGCCTTAATATTCGTTTGTAGATTAGAATACTCGTGTCCTATAAATAGAACTCATGTGACATTACAAATTACATCTTGAAGAGAATAATACAAAGACTCTTTCATTTTTTCATTCTCTTGTTCTTTTTCTGCACTATTTTTACTTTATTTTATAACATTGCCATTAATAATAATAATAATAATAATAATAATAATAATAATTAGTTTTTATTTTCTTATAAATAATAATTTGTCTCTAGGTTGTAATTGTGACTGTTTAACCTTGCAATAAGAAACTGCATACAAACCATTTTCAAAATTGTTTGGATGACGTAAGTGCCCTAGTAACAAAAGTCTCCATCTCCAACTCCTTTTCTAATTTCTAAATAATAATAATAATAATAATAATAATAATAATAATAATAATAATAATTTTCCTCCTTTGTTGAAAATTACATATGCAATGTAGATCGTCCTCAAAATTCCAGATAATATTCGAAGTATGGATATATATGGATCACTCATCACTTGTCATGGTGACTCAATCTGCTATAATAATTTATCTCTTTTCAATTTTTTTTCGTGAGAAGTTTCTAAGCTTGCCTCCCTGATTGTCAAAGCCTTATATTCTCACCAAAATAACTCTCCTCCTCCTAGGATGGTTGCTTGGCATCCATCAAGGGAGGATTGCACTATCCTTAATGTGAACGGTAGCAGTTTTGGTAATCCTGGTCTACCTGGCTATGGCGGTTTAATTCAGCGTAATGACGATACATGGATTGTTGGTTTTGTTGGTTCTTTGGGTAAGTCTAACAAATTACATGATGAACTAATGGCTCTCATAAAGGTTTATGTTTTGCTTGCGAGATTGGTGTGCGAAGGCTCATATGCTACTCAGATTCTTTAAATTCTATTTGTCTCATCAACAAGCAAACGAATGGTTTTCACCATTATGCAATAATCATCCAGAATATCAGAGATGCTCTTCGGTGACATTGGAACGTTCAGCTGGTTCACTGTCTTAGAGAGGAAAATTCGGCAGCCGATTTCATCGCTAAACTTGGAGCTCAATCTCACTGCCCTTGGAGTACTTTTGAAGATCCCCCTCTAGGATAGAAACAACTTTCATTGCGGATGCTGGCCGTAATCTAGTTTTGAGGATGTAGTTTCTTTGTTTTTGTTTTCCTACTTTTTTTTTCTCTTTTTAACAAAAATATTCTGTTGAAAAGTTTTGGCATTTTTTTCCTTCTTTTGTGGTTTCATGAGAATCTAAAACAGAATTCAAAAGGCAACCAAATAATGATCAGCATGGCAGCCTAACCGAGATCCCTTTGCAGAGGAAAAGTTTGAATTTTTTGTGAGACATACATATATTATTATATAATTAATACTATGCATTTAAAAGAGAGAAGAAACCAAATTGAACTTTGAGAGTCTTCGAAAAGCCACGACTGCGTTAGTGTTAACATGTGATTAGGAGAATAGGATTGTGGTGAGTGACTAAATAAAAGTTTAGCAGCATTAGCATCTATCTTTTATCTTTTCTTTTATATATAAAAGTAGAATACAGAGTCTGCCAAACCATAGTGATTTAAGTGGGAAAAACTCTGCCAAAACGGAGGGTACTTTGATCATATCAAATTTAACTATGCACCGTAAACGAAAAGTCACCCACCACACAATAACTATACACCGTAAACGAGAAGTCACACTTTAAGGGATAATAATTTCATGGCTGGTGGCCAAAAATTGAAAGAAGATAGTCAATAGGTTTTTTTCCTATGCCTCGAAATAGGCACCATTTATTGTAATATGTAATTTTTAATTCTTTTGAAATTAATACATTGTATTCTCTATGTGTCCTTTTGTATACCCAAGCCTTTCTATTAATTTCTCAATTCATTTATTCATTTCTTCCATAAAAAACCTACAACCACATATCCTTTCATCTTTCATAGAAACTCATCTTTTCCCCACATTTGTAATCATTTCATCTTCAGGTTTCAGGCTCCTTACTTTCTTTCCTCCGTCATGTTCCTTTCTTTCCTCCTATCTTATTGATTTATGTTTTATATGGTCGATTATTCTTTTTGTTAAAGCAGGACACACGATATTGTTTACGCAGTTCGCCCAAACTTTGCCTACGTCTGCGACGACAAAGTAGCTGTAGTTCCGTTTTATTGATTGTGTCTCGATGCCTTGAGTACAAACACTAAAGCGTTTAAATGGGTTTTTCTCTGAGAAAACCTAACGGGTCTGGGCCAAATACATATAAATAAATCTACAAATCTACTATTTACAACTTTCTTATTTCCTAATTCACATCCCTCCTCAAATTGATTCGGGTCAGCAAGGAGCATCAATTTGCTGACAAGAAACTGATGGCGTGGACAAGGAACAACTTTGGTCAAAATATCTGCAACTTGAAATTGAGTATTGATATGAGGGTTGGATATAACATGATTATCATAGGCTTCACGAATAGCATGACAATCAACTTCGATATGCTTAGTACGCTCATGAAAAACTAGATTTGCAACAATCTGAATGGCACTTGTATTGTCAGCATAGAGAGATGTAGGTTCGGTTTGAGGAAATCCAAGTTCACCCAAAAGACCACGAAGCCAAAGTATTTCGGAGCATGCCGTAGACATAGCACGATACTCCGATTCGGTTGAGGACTTAGAGACTCTCGCTTGGTTCTTACTTTTCCATGAGATCAACGAAGAACCAAGAAACATCCACCAACCAGTGACAGAGCGGCGAGTGTCAGGACACCCAGCCCAATCAGCATCACTGTAGGCACTCAACTTAAGAGGGGTTCCACTAGGAAAGAATAAACCCCGTTGAGAGGTACCTTTCAAGTAGCGAATTATACGATAAACCGCTGCCAAGTGAAGATGACGAGGAGAATGCATGAACTGACTTACTTGCTGAACAGCAAATGAAATGTCGGGTCGTGTAATGGTCAAGTAGTTAAGACTACCCACGAGCTGTCGATACAATAAAGGATCAGTCAAAAGTTTGAAATGAGGCTTGAAGCTTTTGTTTAACTTCCTGTATGGATATTGCATCAGAACCAGTAATGATCATATCATCAACATAAAGAAGGAGCAGAACAATGCCCACAGATGTGCGGTGAATGAACAAAGAAGAATCATACTGACTTTGAGTAAAAGAGAACCCAAGTAGAGTGGAACGGAATTTCGCATACCAAGCTCTAGGCGCTTGTTTCAAACCATATAGAGAGCGTTTGAGCTTGCACACCCCTTTAGATGAAGAGAATAGGCCCTAAGGGGGAGTCATATAAATATCTTCAGTCAGGTCGCCATGAAGAAATGCATTCTTTACATCCATTTGGTGGAGAGACCACCCATGAGAAGCAGCTATAGAGAGCACCATTCTAACAGTAGTCATTTTAGAAACTGGTGCAAATGTCTCATCATAATCAATACCATATTCATGCTTGCTGCCTAAAGCAACCAATCGAGCCTTGTACCGATTGGGAGATCCATCATAATTCAATTTCACAGAATAAACCCATTTACAGCCTATGGGTTTGATACCAGGAGGGCAAGGAACAATATCTTAAGTGAAATTGTCCTGAAGGGCCTGAAGTTCCTCATTCATGGCATTTACCCAAGAGACATCTTTAATAGCCTGCGAATAACGAGTAGGAATAGATGTGCCAGTTAGAGAAGCAGTTATGGCAGTATGTGAGGAATCAAACCTGTCTGGGGAATATCTATTGGTTGCTCGAGGCATTCTACTAGAACGTCGTGGTGCAGGCGGTACATGATCAGGATCAGGTGGTGGATCAGCGTCGGAAGGGGAAGTGGGAACGAGTCCTGGTTGGAATTGGGGAAGTATAGCAATTTCATTCAATCCAAGAGAAGAGCAAGGAAACATAAACTGATTATCAAAAAATGTCACATTCCTAGAAATGCGAAAACGATGGTTAGAGACATCATAACACACAAAACCCTTATGAGACTGACTATACTCCATAAATGCACATTGGACAGATTGTGCTCCAAGCTTATGTCTCTCAGTGGATGGGAGGTGAACAAAACATACACACCCAAAAGTATGTAAACTATTGTAATCAGGCTGAGTTTTAAAAAGGCGAAAGTAAGGAGAATCAAACCCGATCACCGTGGAAGGAAGACGGTTGATCAAAAAGACAGTTGTGGAAAGAGCCTCCACCCAAAACTTGGATGGAATAGAGGCCTGGAGAAGTAAGGTACGCGTCACATCCAACAAGTGACGATTCTTACGTTCTGCAACACCATTTTGCTGAGGGGTATTGGGACAAGATCGTTGAGACAGTATACCTTTTTGCTGTAAGAACTCCTGAAACTCATGAGACATATACTCACCACCAGAATCAGACCGAAGAATTCTAATACTGGTTTGAAATTGATTTTCAACATACATCAGAAATTTCTTAAACATAGAAAACACTTCAGATTTAGATTTAAGAAAATAAATCCAAGTAAAAGGGTTATAATCATCGATAAAGGTGACAAAATATTTATAGTGAGCATGAGAAGCGACAGGAGAGATTCCCCAAACATCACTATGAATCAACTCAAAACAAGTAGAAGCACGATGAGCACCAGACGGAAAAGGAAGTGTTTTACTTTTAGCTAATTTGCAAACAGAACATGAAATAGAGGTACTAGAATCCACCAGTTTAGTATCTAACAAGCCAATCTTAAATAAGTGAGACAAAACAACAGAGTTTGGATGGCCCAATTTCCTATGCCAATCCTCACATGCATTCAAAACACTATTACAAGCAAGAGATAAATGATTTGAAATAAACTGGAGTGGAAACACTCTTCCAACTTTAGGTCCCTTCGCGATCACCTTCCCCGACACCCGATCCTGCACACGACAACCATCCAGAGTAAGATTAACATCACAACCTTCATCTATTAATTGACCAGCAGACAATAAATTTGAGGCAAGCCCAGGTGCTACCAGCACATTTCGAAAATTAGAATTTATGTCACCAACCTTAGTTATAGGAAGGGTACTGCCATTAGCAATTTGAATTTTCTGATTACCAATATAAGAACGTAAATTGTGCAGGAGTTCAGAGGAACCCGTCATGTGATTCGATACACCAGAGTCAAGTAACCAATATATGAAAGAAGACATACCAGTAATGCCCAAGGCAGAAAGAGCAGATAGTACCATTTGTTGAATTAATTCAGGCTGTAGAGCACTACCATCAGATGCACCAGTGGTGGAAGGACCAACTGTAGAGCTAGTAGTGGCATGAAATGCCTGCACCGGACGCTTAGTCGGTCGAGGAGGACGCGTAGGAGATGCAGAGATGATATGACCCTACTGCTTGCAGTAATTGCAAAATTTCTTATGACAACTACGAGCAACATGTCCAAATTGTTTACAAGAGAAGCATTGAGTTTGTCGCATATCACGGCCCACGCCTCTATTTTGCGCAGCATATGCAACTGTCGCAGGTTCAGAATGGACGGGATCATTAAACATGGTTCCTTGAGTATTAAGACGCTGTACTTCCCTGAGCAGTTCACCAACACAAATATCCAAGGAAGGAATAGGGTTCCTATTCAGCAAAGCACCTCGAACGGCCTCAAATTCCGGACGAAGTTTCATGAGAAATTGATCCCGTTTACTAGTATCATAAACATCACGAACGGCCGACAGTGACGGCTTGGGAACAGCAGCATAGATAATAGTAGAGTGTTCTGTCCATAAATTCAGAAAGCCAGAATAATATTCTTGAATTGAAAAATTACCTTGTTTGTAATTGGCGATCTCTAACTCCAATTGAAAACGCTTGGCTGTATTATCCTGGTTGTAAATACGTGTTAGCCTGCATTTTCGACAAGCTCAATTAAATGCAGTCAATGAAGTTTGACTTGTCATTTTAAAGAGAAAATGTTGGCCTTCAACACTGAGAAGGTATTCCAAGGGAGATCTTCGACCACTCCTAGAACTTAACGAAATTGAGAGCTTGAAGGCGACATTTCGACAAGAAAGAAAGAAGAGATTGGTAGCAGATCAAAGCCAAGGAAGTGTTGTCAAAGGATGCAGCAGTTACGTACGTCGTCGAAAGATATGGCAGTTGTTGTTTTAAGTTCCTTTGCACAATTATATATAACCGTTGTAAGCAGTTACAATTTCTGCACAGTATATATAGTAGTTTCTCATAGAGAAAAGGGGTCGCAAACTCTCATACATATTTCTCACGCTTAGAATTCCAAGTTACAGAGAAACATGAGTTACAGAAACCAGATGTATGATATTGTGTACCAACGTCTTTTATTTCAAAGCAATCTAGTTATGTTTTCTTAAATATTTCTGCAATTTACTTGTTTTTCTTCATTTGATCGAATTCAAAGATACATAAACAAATTCGACAGTTTCAACAACTGTGAAATCGTCAGTTATTACAAATAGCATCAAGAACATTCATAACTTTTCTGGAAAAACCTATAGCACAAATGTCCTAAGATTTACTGGTTGATCTTGCAAGTAACAAATTTTAAACTAGCGGTTGTTTACCAAAATTCACGGTAAACAAATTGGCAGGCCTAGTGGGACCCTTTGTGATAATTTTCAGAGTCATTTGAAACAATTTCCGAATTGGTTCTTGAAACATAAACTTGTGATCTGTTGTGTGTATGCATTTAAGGAGTGGAAAACATCTTTCACAGATGCCACGTTCTGGTTCGAACAATGCTTCGTCGTCTAATGCACAGAATCCACAGAATTCACAAGAACAAGCGTCAATGGGTGACGCTAGTGTTGCAAATGTCACGGGAGCAACTGCTCATATGCCCTCTTCGACAATAGCAGGGGTAACTGCTCCTGTAACAGTGTCGACTACAGCGGCGTTAACACAACCATTGGTATTAGGGTCTTTGACAGCCATGATGGCAGGCCATCAAACAAATATGTCTACTTATGCAGACCATGCAGTCACATCGTTTTCCCCTCTCCATGGTTCACCAGAGAGCACTTTTGGTCGAAATGCTCAACCTGCCTTAACCACATCATCGTTGCTGGCCTTAAGGCAGCAAATGGATGAGAGTAACCATGACAATATGACATGGTCAATATGCTGACCCAACAAATTGGTACGGTGTTTAACCCCTTAATGCAAAACACGGACCATAGTTACCAGATGTTGGCTAATCAAATGGGGAGAATAGCAGATTTCTTTGGCACTCCACCATTGCAAAACCAGCAAGTGCCTCAAATTCAGAATATAAGGTCTGTCGAAAACCTTGTGGGTCAAGGACAGCAAATTGCTGTCGAACCACCTCCAAGAAGGGGAGTCGAAGTAAACCCTGAGGTTGTGTTGGTCAACAGAGGCCAGAATGCTGATGAAGTGGTTAGACAAGTTCAGCAAAACAATTTTTGACTCAAAAATAACTTGGCTAATCTCGTCGAAACCATTTTAGCCCAGAATGGCCTCAATTTGGGCATGCATAGGCCAAATTTTGTTTCACCCTTGTCAGATTATGTGTTACAAACTGAGTTGCCTAGGGGTTGGAAAATTCCCAAGTTCACAAAATTCGCAGGGGAAACCAGTGAATCCACTGTCGAACACGTTGCCCGTTATTTAACTGAGGTTGGTGACATAGCACATAATGAGAATTTGAGGTTGAAATATTTCCCAAATTCCCTTACAAAAAATGCTTTCACTTGGTTTGCAACTTTACCCCCACATTCCATATTTAACTAGGGGCAATTAGAGAAAGCATTTCACGAACAGTTCTACATGAGCCAGTCGAAGATTAGTCTTAAAGAATTGGCTAGCGTTCGACGCCAAGTGGCAGAGTCTACTGATGACTATCTCAATAGATTCAGACTTCTCAAGGCAAGGTGCTTTACACAAGTGCCCGAACATGAGTTAGTCGAAATGGCTGCTGGTGGCCTCGATTTTTCTATAAGAAAGAAGTTAGATACATCGCGCTTAAGAGATATGGCCCAATTGGCTGATAGGGTTCGACAAGTCGAAAGGCTAAAAGCTGAAAAGGCTAGAACCAGTAGGTTTAATAAAAAAAAAGGTTGCATACGTCGAAAAAAATGACAGCGACCAAGAATTTGATGTCTCTTATGAGGATGTCGAAGAAGAGGTCAATATGGTTGAACTAAAACCTGGACCTCCTTATACTTGTATTTTATTGAAGCCTTCAGATGGGAAAAATCCTGTCGAACCTAAAAATGATAGATTTGTTGCAAAAACATATACATTTGATGTTACTAAATGTGATCCAATATTTGATCTTTTAGTTAATGATGGTCAAATTATAGTGCCTAAGGGCATAAAGATACCACCATTAGAACAACAAAAAAAGAGGTTATTGCAAGTATCATAATTTTTTAGGCCATAATACATCTCGTTGTGTTCTTTTCAGGGATTTGGTCCAAAAAGCACTGAATGAAGGAAGGCTAAAATTTGGAGACAGGTCTAAGCCTCCAATGAAGATTGACACTGATCCTCTGCTAGTAGCAGATGCTATGTATGCTGAACCAGTCGAAATCAATGTGGTGGAAGCTACTGAGTTTGCTGCTGCAAATGTCGACAAGAAAGGAACAATTGAATGTTCAAAGGACAACGTCGACATGGTCACTGAGGACCAGTACAACGAGAAGATGCAAGTGGTTTACCCCAAAGCTGAAGAAGAACTGATCGACTTCCTTAACCGTTGCAAAATTAACAACACTGAAGTCATGTTGTGTCCAAGGTGTAGTTCTGTTTTCGACATGAAGGCTGCAGAGAACCTAGAAGGGTTCAAGCCTCAATGGAAGCGGAAAGCCAAGTGGGTCGACAAAAGGCCAAAATTCAGCTTCAACAACAGAGGAATACCATATAAGGTAACTTCGACTAAGAATCCTCAGAAGGCGCAAATCAAGACCTTTGTGCCACCAACTAAGTCACCTGTCGAGAAGTGGGTGTATTCAGGTAGCAAAGACACAGGTCGTCATTCAACTACGGTCAAAGGAAGTACAAGCACTGCAAAACAGAGCAAGGCAACTATTTCGAATAAGTATGCCTACAACAATAACTACAAGGGAAAGAACCTGATGACAAGAACACAATGGCGTAGGTATCAACGCCAAAAGAAAGTTGTTGCTGCTGCAGGAAAGGGTAAGAACTCCAACAAAAGCAAGGGTAAACAAGTAGCCTCTTTTGTCGAAATTCCCAGGAAGCCTGCAACGCAGAGAATATTTCCTCCACCGTCGGTTATTAAAGAAGGTCTTGATCCAAAAGAGGGCCTCAATGTTGATGAGGAAATGGGTTCTGGTTTCACTGATTCAGAACCTGACTTCGACGTGATATGCAACGTAGTCTCCATTCTTCCAATAGAGTTCGACATAGCACATGCGATAACAGATTTGAGTGTGATAGTGGGCAATCATAGCTTCTTATTTGTAAAATGCGCCCGAGTACACAAATTACAAGGAAGAGTCTATAATTAATCCCAAAATGATGCAGCTACAGAACCTTCTAACCTAAGCTCTGATAACACTTTTGTCACGACCCAACCTTAGGCCATGACCGGCGCACAAGCTAAGACTAACTCGTCATAACTTGACAAGCCTAACTCACATTTACGGTTACAAATGTCTACAAAAATTTCAGCTGAGTCTCCTCTGTTTTTCAGACATTTCATAAACAAATAAAACCTTCATTGTTTGTGACTTACATATCCAGAATCTAACAACCAAAGCCTTCATACTTCACTTAATTTCGGCATTTGCACTAGATTTCAAAAAGGACAATTACATAGTTTTACACACTTTCTATTTGACCATAGACAATTCTAGAAACAAAAGCTGCATCATACTCAAGTCATCAAAACAATAGTCATCGCTTAAGATGAGGCCTACCTAAAAATGCAATAAGTCTTGGGTTGAACAATAGACCCCAAGGTTGTTGTTATTGAAATATCTTCGCACGTCTCATTTGAAAAAATTTCCCGTGTTATTAACATATTAGGTATGGAGAATTTCCCCTATGTTCTTAACATACAAGGTGATGGGACTTCGAATTTTATTTGAACATGTATGTGTCATATGAATGGTTGAAATGGAGATCTTGCTATAGTCCTATTCCTCTCTATGGTTTACATGTGAAATTTCAAGACTCTAGTGATATCTTGATGAACAAATGAAGTTTTTGCTTGTACATGTTATTAACTATCCGTTGTTTGATTGGAATGACAGTATGCCGAAATAAAGTATTATCATTTGTTGGTTGATGTAATTTGTTGGTTGATGAATAAGGAAATTTTTTTAGTTGGGGTTCCCTCACCCCCTTCGTCTCTGAAATTGCTTGGATGTTTAAAGGGAAACTAAATGTTTGGTAAGTATATGATCTATGCTTTAGTATTAGTTTTATATGTAGAATGACCCTTTTCCCCTATAATATAGTGTTTGAGCTCTTAGGAAAAGGGGTAAGACTTGACAAATTTTGATGACAAATTTTTTTAAGTTGGGGTGAATTATAACATCCCCAAAGTGGTTAATCCAAATTATTGAGATTAGTAGATGAATTTATTTAATTGATTTGCTAATTGAATTAATTTGGGGTTGTGCATAAGTAAAGAGAGAGGTGTACATAGCATAAAGATTAGAAGTAACATTTCCACACCAACCATTTTAACCTTCGGCGGAAACAAACACTCTCACACTCATTAAAACACTCTCTCACTCCCAAAAGTAACACACACACACTCACAAGTGACAAAATCAGTTTTGAAAAAGGAATGAAGCATAGAAAGAAAGAGGGATAGAGAGGGAGAGCCAATGGTGGGAGGAGGAAGGAGAGGGAAGTGATAAATCCATTTTTCTTGTTCTTAAAATCCTAACTCTTCTACAAACTTAGCCCCAAACTTCATTATTCTTTCTCCTCATTTCCATTTCAGATTTTGATGCTTCTTTTATCTCTTACCATTCAATAATCAAAATCAAACCCATTACAAAAACCCCAAACTTGAGAAATTAAAACCTTCACCACCCCTCTTCCATATGTCCTTTGCATGTTCAAGTTTTGAAGAGAATAGTTGTTGGAGGGCTCAAGTGGTATAAGAAGAAATTTAGAGCTTGAAGATGGGTTCTGGAATGGGAGGTTTGGGGACACATTTCGTGGTCCTTGTGGAGCTATGACTTTGATAGTGTTGCTGGAAAATTTCTGCAGTAGAAATAAAGAGTTTTCATCAATTTGGAAGCCTTGCATGCCCTAGGTAGGAATTGATTGGTGACTTGGTGACTCAGGGAAAGCTAGAGAAAGATGTAAATCTGAAGTTTTAACTCATGGTCAGCATTTTGGAGCTCCATTTTGTGGTTCATGGTGGTTGGAAGTTGAAGATATCAACTCACAATAATTTCTGCACAAACACAGTTTCGAGTGCCTCTGGTATTTTCTTTGTAACTCACTACACAGACCTCCTTTGAAGTTAATTTCTGTTTTTTTAGAAACTAGACTCAAAACCATTCAAAATAGGCACAAGAACCATCTGATTTCATTAAGTATTGAGGGAGCAATTTTAGTCACAAGTTCGGATTTAGAATCAGTGACAGTTTTCACCTAGTCACATTTTTTCGGTCATAACTCCCTAAATACTTACTGTTTCAGTATGGGACATGAAACCACTGAAACTAGACAAAATTATCTTTACAATAGAACTTGTTTCGGTAATTTTGGTTGAGTATGGAGTTATTTTTGCGTATTGCAATATCGGTCATAGTTGCTGTCCAAAACAGAATATGGAGACTTCTCTCCATCACCCTTTTCGTATTGCACATGGAAAGAAAGTCGAGAATCAAAGTTGGGGAATTTCATGTGAACTAGGAACATCTGAGGTGGTAGATTAGAAGCTCATGGTGTGCTTAGGAGCTTGCTTTGTGCTCAAAGTTTAACTTGCTTGTTAAGTGTTGATGTTCAACGATTGATGTGAGTTCTTCACGAAATTGCATGTTTGTTTGATGTTTTGTTTATTGCATGTTGTTGATTCTGGAATTTGAGTGACACATGTACAATTTGAGTTGTTGGAGTTGTAGTAAGGTTCATTCGGAAGTTATGTTGCTGAATTTGTGATTGAAGATAAGTTGCATGTTGAATGTCACAATGTGGTGTTATTTGAATGTTTGATCGTATGAAATTGATTGTTTGGGATACCATAGCATTACTTGAGACTGTTATTGACCCATTAGGAGTTAAGGAATGGATTGGGGTAGGTGTTGGAACAATCGGAATGGAAATTTATCGAGGAAAAACTGAATTTTGTAAACTTCACAGGTTGTGAATCGATTCCCAGGATTGTGAATCTATTCACAGATTGTGAATCTGTTCCCATTCTGTGAATCAATTCCCAGGACTGTGAATCTGTTCACAGATTATTTTTCTAAAACTAAATTATTCCAAATTTTCCTATCCAAATGTACCTCTCCTATCTAATCCAACCCATCCTTAATGTAACGCCCTAAAATTTAATTAATTATTTAATTGAATTGTTTGGAATTTAATTTGTAGAAATAATAAAATAAAAATAATGTTAGAATATATGGACCTATGGTTAGGGTTAGTAGTAGTGAATTTGAAGTGTCATGGAAAAGGCCAATGATTAAGTCGCATATCCAAGAGAAAAAGCCCATGAAAATTGACTAAGTATAAAAAGGGATTATTTAGGGTTTTGCTCATTTAGAAAAATAAAAAAAAATAGAACTAGAGAGAAGAGAAGAGAGGAGGGCGCGGCGAAGAGGAGGAGAAGGCTAGGGCAAGGATTTCGAGTTCTTCAAAGGCTAAGATAAGGGTGGGGTTCTATCTCTATAATTGGGTGTATGAAGGGCTCTATGTAGAAAGTTAATGGAACCCTAGGTGATTAAGTTAGAAAACCTTAGTTGTAGGAATTAAATTTGATTGATGATGAATGAATGTGATTTGATGATGATTGAGCATGATTGATAATGATTGGATATGATTGATGATGATTGAGCTTGCTTATTGATGATTTGGACCAAAAATTCTGTCCATAGGGCGCCATGGGCGCCAATGTTGCTGTTGCTGTTGCTGGGTGCCTCCCTGGGCGCCCAATTCTGTGTGTGTTACTGCCTGGGCTCCAAGGGCGCCATTCCTGGAACTGTGCTGGGCGCTGTGGGTGCCATCTTGTGCTGTGTGACTGGGCGCCTTCCTGGGCGCCAAATCCTGTGTCTGTTCCCGTTGCCTGGGCGCCAAGGGCGCCATCCGGTTGTGTTGCGTTGCTGTCTTGCAGGAACCTGGCGCATGGGCGCCAGGGGCGCCAAAATCCTGGCTGCCAATTGCTGATGTCTATGTTGCGCTGGCGTATGGGCGCCAAGATGGTGGCTGCCCAATTGTGGTTTTCTATGATGTTCTGGCGCATGGGAGCCAAAATGGTGGCTGCCCAATTGCTGTTTCCTAAGTTTTTCTGGCGCATGGGCGCCAAGGTTGTGGCTGCCCTGTTGCTGTGGCTGTGCTGTCCTGGCGCATGGGCGCCAAGGGCGCCAAGATTGGCTGCCCGGTTGCTGTTGTTCCATGCTATGTCTGGCGCAGGGGCGCCATGGGCGCCTAAATCAGGCTGCCTGTTGCTGTGTCTGGCGCAGGGGCGCCATGGGCGCCAGAATCTGGCTGCCTTGTGCTGTGTTGTGTTGCTGGGCGCCATGGGCGCCAATGGCGCCAGTTTGGCTGCCCGTTGTGCTGCTGGGCGCCAGTTTTGGCTGCCAATTGTGTTGCTTGGCGCCAAGTGTGGCTGCCCAAATGTGAATTTCATGGTTGATGTTTAAAACGATGTTGAATGTGTGATTTTTGTGATGACGCCAAAATGTTGAACATGTGATTATTGCGATGTTGCCAAAATACTGTGATGTTGCCAAAAATGTTGAAAATTGTTAAGTTGTAAATTGTTGACGACGATGTTGTACGACGACGAAGTTGCCCCTATTTATTGGCAGGTGATGTGTTATAGGCCTATGACCACTGTTGTTTTCCGATGTTGTTGCGTGCTGTGTAACCGTTGGTATTTGTTGTGCATTTACATAGCGTCGCATACATAGCATATTTTTACGACGGAGCTATGCTCAAACCACAACGACGACGTTGCGATGTTGATACCCCTATTTACGGGTTTGAATTATGGTACCACATGCATTATAGGGCGGTTTGAGTCACATTTCGCATTACGTGCATACTTATGATGTTGAGATGATGTTGACTGATGTGAAATGATGAGTTGTTGCTATGACCTGAATTATATATTGTTTTTCATGTATCCAATTATATAGTGTGATATCTCACCCCTTCTGTTTGAATGTTACCCCATTGTTGGTAACGTGCAGGTGATCTCGAATGAAGACCATAGTTCTTCATTAGTTCGGTGTCGTCGCTCTGATACGTAGCACTCGGATGGATGAACGCTGATTTATTTTATTTATGACTTTGTATTTTGTTGGATTTTAGTGTTGTGAAGCTGTGCATATTTGCAACGATTTTGATGATTAAACTTGTTTGTTTTCCGCTGCCTGATTGAATATTATTTGATGTTGACGTTTTAAAAGTGCTATGTATTCGAGTTGTTTTTTTGAGAAATGTGACATCCGTTTTTTTATCGTTAAAAACTCTGATTTTACGTTAATAAATTACCGGGTAGAAATGAGTGTTACACTTAACCTTCCCCAATGATAATTGAATGATTTTAAGTCCTGTATAGTTTATTTTATGATACAAAACGAGTACTTTAATATTATGGTTTAGAAAACGAACTGAGTAGCTTTGTATCGAGTGAGAACACGACCTTGTGTCAAGTAATGGACCTAAGTGTCCGAGTTAAAGCATAAAATACCCTGGGGATGACGATCCCGAGTAATAGCATACTAGGGGAGGGATGTCATGAGCCAAAAACCTAGGCTCTTTCTTTTAGACAAAGCTACAATGTTAGTCATATTAGGAGGGAAGCAAATCTTGTTGTTCACTCCCTTTCAAGGGCGTCAAGATTTTTTGTTAGCTCCCAAGTTCATGATAATATCCCAAATTGTATTGAACCAATTATTTTGAATGAAATGCATTAAGTAGGTTTTAGTCAAAAAAATTTGTCTATTATACCAACTATTTTAGCCAAAAAAGTATTGACGGAAAGATTAGCTTGGAAACAAGCAAGCAAACCAATATCACATGTTCATGCTTTACTTGTCCCTTTGAAGTTATATCTCCAGAATACACAAAACACCAAGTAGGAGATTAAAATAACTAAAAAGCAAATCATGATCCAATCAAATACAACATGTCATATTGAAAGTGTAGGAGAAAAAACCATATGCGTTTAACAAAATCCGTTAGACATAACAAAATCATTTCCTTTATGTGCAAATATAGGTTTGGTAATATTTCAATGCAGGTGAAACAATATTTTCCACTAAAAGTTTTTGGAGATTGATGAATGAAGAATGTGCTAACATCTAAATGGGAGTGATCCTATGATTCAAATTGTGAATTTAGGGCTTCAAAAACTACGTACCTACGTTTTTATGTATTGCATAAAGATTTTAATACGTAAATTCTGTGTTCTTTTTTGAATAAAAAACATGAAATTAGAATTTAAATCCTAAAAATTATTGAGTGTCACATTTTAAAATAATATATTAAATTCCAAGTTGAAATGGAAGTATGCGTGATGCATTGTTTGAATAAAAACGTAGAAAATATAAATTGTAGTAAAGGTTGTCAAAAAAAAATTGTAGTAAAAAATTGACAAATCTGATTTTGATATTGGAACATTTAAAATTATTATTTTGCGCCCAAATTAATTTAATTATTTTGAAATATTTTGCAGGTTACAATTTTGATGTAGTATTTGAACCGTATGTACACGTTTTTATTAGTTTAATGGGAATTGAATACTATGTTTTGCGATTAGGGATTTTTTTTTGAGAAGCTTTGCAATTAGGGATTGAATGCATTTGATTATATTGTTAAGACCATTAAACCTATTAATGGAATTGATTATATGATGCAAGTTGTGAATTTGGGTCTTCAAAATATATAGATGTAATTTTTATTTACTGAACAAAGATTTTAATAATTAAATACTGCTTGTTTTGATTTGAAAAAAATTGAATTTCGAATTTAAGTCGAATTAATAGGTTTGTGTCACAATATTAATTAATTAATATAACAAATATAATTTTGAATTTGTGATATTTCAAATATAATGTTGAATTTGTGATTACTGATCGAATTTGTTAATTCTGATCGCATTTATTCTGATTCTGATTTAAACATGTTTACGTAAGATGCATTATGGAAAATCTTTCAATGTTATTGAATACACATATTAAATTTTGAGTTTCAGATTTAATGGCATAAGGAAAAGTTAGTGCCTTAATCCATATAATATAATTTTTATTTTCCATATATTTTAAACACAATGTAAATATAATTTGAATTTTTATCGAAATTCAAAAAGTAGGTCACAGTTTATATTAAACCACATTTACATAGAAAACGTAATTACAAATATAATTTGTATTTTGCAAATAATTTAAGACTAATTTAAATATAATTTGAATTTTCAAAGAAATTTAGAAAAATAGACTCTAGTTTATATTTTAAATATAATTAAAATATAGATTACACCACATATTCGGTTATGTAATATGAAATATGAAATTTATTATTAAAGGATTCAAAATGAATTTTATGGAATTGTAATTAATACCGTTCCAATATTAAATGCAATTAATTTCTCAATTAGGGACATTAATGTATATATGGCAGTTTTTTTTCTATACTTTTTAATTATTTAATGCAAATAATTTGAAAATGTTACATGTCAGCATTCGTTAAATTTATTTATTTTTCTTCATTTGCAGATTAAATTTTTTTACTCGAAATTCAGTCTCTTATTTAATAATTTATGTTATCGCAAGAACTTTATACCATTATATATTGTCATTATAATTATTTTTTATAAACGAATATTTATAAAAAATATTCAATTATAAAAAATAAACGAAATGGCAACGGGGAGTGAAAACGGGAAGAGGCAAAGGGAGTGACTACGAGGCGAGCAATCGCAGTTGTTGCAACGTGATTTAACCGTTTCTTCTTCCTCTCTCATTTGCAACGCCATTTTTAATATATGAAGAACGTACTTGCTTTTTTTTTTTCCAATTTTTTGCAATGCAAGTTTTTTAAGCAAGTTGAAATATAATTTTTTATCGAGTTTTGCCTTTTTCTTTTATTAAATTTTATAATTTTCAAATTGTAACAAATATAATGTCACTTGTACCGATGTATGGGTAAAGTACGAGTTGTTCATTAAAACGTAAGCATACAGAGTTCGAACCCCGCTCCACTCTCCCCTCGAACAACTTACACACTAATTACTAATCACTTTGCCTATAACAAAATAACTATTTAGTATGGTCTTTAGATCCAAAAGAGGTATTGAATATATTATTTATGGGCGATTGATAAAGACAATGTTGTATCAACGAAAAAAGATAAAAAAATTGTTAGAGAAGTTTTTTATACTGTTTATAAGACTATTATTTTGGTCTGCCGACAAAGTATTAAGTACTGCTAGTAAACTCACACACGCAAAGTAAAAAACTTGTATTCGAATCTCGATAATAACAAAAAATATTCAGCCAAACAATATCGAATTTGTCAGCTAGGTCTTACATATAGTTTATAAGATAATATATGAAATAAGATGAAACCCTTTATTATTAAACTTGTATGATAACATCATACATAGCAATTACAAGATTGTAGTACTAGAGTTTGCAAAAATCTGGGATAATTCACCAGCAGAGGGAGGTTTTAAACCACACCTGTCGCAGTCAGATGGACACCAACAGAAGCCGTTAAAACATCTTTTGCAACAAATTTTATATGGACCAGAAGTTTTATCTAGGCATGCACAACTATCACCTACACATTTGCCATAATAACAAACTTGACACAGCGTAGGTATATGCACAACATTTCTTGCTCTCGATTTAATGCACATCTCTGCATACACAAATAATACAAAAAGAATTTTGTGAGCAGAAGATTAATTTGAAGGTAAATTACTTGAAATGAAAATTCACATCACAAAATATTATGTAAAGCAAATTTGATGATTGATTTTTTACCTGATGCAATGATGAAGAAAGTTAATAAGAATACTAATCTAAGAGAAGAAGAATTTTTTGTAGTGTCCATCTTGTTCATCTAACATATTCTTTAGTTTGTGTTATATATGTTTATATAGAAAATGGTGATACACGTTTGGGTCCTCACAAGTAAGTTGAGAGAGTGACACACATACAATATAATAATTAATGCAATTAATGTTATTATCTTTTCATTTGTGTCACACACTCTCTCTCATAAAGATGGTGACATAATATCTTATTAATTAATGCATTACTTATACCGTCAAAGAACTTATACAGTCAAACATTTCCCCACCCCCACTAACATTGCTTATAAAAAAAACTTATACAGTCAAAGAAACGGTTAATGTATTAATATAAAAGCAATATTAAACATAACCATATAAGCATTTTATAAAATCATAGTATTAATTTGATATTCTTATTAAGATACAATTTATTTTGGTCAAAAGAAAATGAAGATACAATTTATGGGTATTCAATATCATAAATATATACCTTGAAAAACTGATTCTCGTGAAGTTTGTTTTTTTCTACTTTTCTTATCAAACTGTTTTATTCAATCTACCTATTTTTTGATTCGGACATTACTTGCTACCTACGAGTATTCCAATGGTTTAAAAAAAAGACTATTTATGTTCGTGCTTAGGAATAAATTTTGCATTGCTACTGAATTTATCCACTGCGGGAATCAAACTCGTGAGCACTGAGCGAGTCAATCCTTCGTGTTCCAGTTAGTTTATGTCACTGGATCAGCGGTGTTAGTTTGTTTTCTTTTACTTCAAACTACACTCTTTGTAACACCCCGGTATTTTTATTTATTAAAAATACCCAAGTGCACATTAAAAACACATCAGAGATAATATTTCCCGCTCAGACACTGAATACCACTATAAAATTTTTGCTGAAATATAACATAACCGTCTTATACACAAATAAGACCATACGGTGCTCAGACCATAAACTGTCAGCAACTATGGTAGTCAGAGTCATACAAGAAAGCGGAAGGGAAGATAAACATAACACTAATGTCATGGTGTCATAATACATAGACAACAGAAGGAAAATTGGAACTTAAACATAATGCTAAGTCATCAGTAACCACTCCGAGCTCAACCTACTCGTGCATGAGGTCCTTTCTTTCCCCGTTTCTCTGTAAAACAACAACATATAAACAATGAGATACAATCTCAGTGAGTTCTACCGATACCCCTACTAACACTCTCGGTCCAATTATGAATCATTCGGGCTTAGGGTATAAGGGCCTAGGGTGAGGGGATATAGTTGCCCCTTCCTAGTATCCTAACATGGGTTTTACCCCAGACATAATAAACCCGGGGCAAGAACACGAAGCAATACCAATCCGATTATTACACCTGTGTACTATATATATATATATATATATATATATATATATATATATATATATATATATATATATATATATTGTTTAATGCCGAAGGCAAGAACACGAAGCAATACCAATTCGACTATTAAACATGTGTACCTTATATATATGTTGTCTAAAACCGAAGGCAAGAACACGAAGCAATACCAATTCGATTATTAAACCGGTTATCACATATATATATATATATATATATATATATATATATATATATATATATATATATATATATATATATATATATAGTCTAAAACCGAAGGCAAGAACACGAAGCAATACCAGTTCGATTATTAAACTTGGTTTCGAAACTCCATCTAAGTTTGCTCTCGCACACTAGTTCGACACTTTTCAACACATTTTACGTCTCCAAAAACAGTTCATTTTGATTTAAAAATAGAATATTCAGTTAGGCCTCTGAATAAGCTTTCAAACGCATCTTAGAACACCTCAATCGGGTTCCCGGATCAAAAGCTATCGTGAAAACAAAATCAGTGTATCGATGTTGAAAATCTGCAAACCGTCGCGACGCGAACTGCTGCCGTCGCGACGCGAAAAGCGTCAGAAACATTTGCGTTGCAAAAACACACTTGGTCGCGACGCGATGCCCTGCGGGTCGCAACGCGATGGGAACCTGTCTAGTGCAGATTTTGCGATTTTCGCAAAATCCGCTATTCCGCTCAATTCCGATTCTCGTTCCGATCGAAAACAGATCAAACAATCAACAAAACAGACCCAATCAAAGCCACACAATCAATCAATCCAATCAAAACTCAATCTAAACGAATTTTATCCAAAAGCGCTATTTTTCGAAATAACGGTTTTTGACTCAAAATTTCTCGGAACCAATCGACGCACAAATTATACCAAAACGGAATAAACCTAAACGTGAGTAAATCTCACCCTTGACGCGAGAGCCGATACCGAACCGAATTTGCCGAGACTTGAGAATTCCCGAACGGAACCCTATATCACCAAACCGCTTCAAACTTCGATTTGAGCTCCACCACGCGATCAATCCGCTCCTAGCTTCGATCCTAAACATAACTCAATCATCAACACAACCTAACAATTAATCCATGATTTCAACAAATTTTCCCCACAAACCCTCAATTTTCGTAGTCAATAAGCAAGGGGGGAAATGGAGAGAAATTTACCAAACTATTGGGTTTTGATGGTGGAGGAGGGATGATGATGATGATGATGAATTTTTGGGGCTGGATCTTCACTTCTTCTTCTTCCTTTCTGTCATACCCCAATTTTGTCCGGCTTAGGGCAAAACCCTAATTTTCAATAAAAATAAATAAATCAAGTCTTGACATTCATCCTAGAGGTTAGGAAAGGCATCATGCTTGCATTTTAGAAGTTTCATAATGCAATTTAGGGTTAGAAAAGCATTGCATGGCATTTTAGAGCACTTTAGAGCATTTCTAGGGTCTCTAGGGTTTTTCCTAGTTCAAAGGGTATTTTGGTAATTTCGCCAAAAAGACGTATTTTCTCATCATGCATGCATTCCTAGGGTTTTAGAGTCATCCAAAAGGTCTCAGGATCATTTTTAGAGTGAAAATGAAGTTTGGAGCAAAATTAGGGTTTTTAGGACCAAAAGGGCATTTTGGTCATTTCACTAAAATAAATAATTTCTTGGTAAAAACCATTATGCATCTCTTGAGGAATTTATGTGAGTCCAAGTGAGTGAAGTTGTGTATTTTTTGTGCATCATGGGAGTATTTTTGGCATGAAATTCGGTTTTTGAACAAAAGGGTAAAATGGTCATTTCCTTTGGAGTGGGGTCAACAAATCAATTTTGGGATTGGTGAGATCATAAAATTCAGAGCCCAATCATTGAATCATGGGATATGGCCCAAAATGGTATGAATTTAGAAGAATCATCTAGAAAGGAATAAGGAATATCCTTTTGAATTTTGAAAGGTCAAGTGTAGTACAATAGTACAAGTTGCAATTCCACTCACTCTCTCTCATATGCGCTGCGAATTCCAGCCCTTTTCCCCCCATTTTTGATTTATTTTACTGATTTCAAATTGTGTTTAAATCATGGCCTTCCATTCAAGTGTTAAATGCAATCCTCACCCTTCATTTGAATTAAAATGGCACTTGTGTAATAAGCTTCATGGAAAAATACAATTTTGTAATTGAACTTATCCTTCACCACCCTCCTTATGCTGCGCCCCTCAGCCCTCTCTCTCCTCACTTTGTGCTTTCTAATTGCCCCTAATCCATGTGACATTTGATCTTGACCATTGGTTCAAAATTTGGATGCAATCCTAGAGCACAAGGGAGATAAATTGACCTAGAAGCCCTTAATGATAAGTGAGCACTATATATATCTTCATATGATCAGCCCACACAAGTCCTTAGCCTCACTCTCTCATTTCTAACCTGGCACTCATACTCAGCCTCCATGCTCTCCTCTCCTCCTCTCTAAATTCGAACCACCATCATCAACTTTCCTTCCATCTTTTCTTCATTTTTCCACCATCAAAACTCCATAATTCTTTCATCCTTCAAAAGATCTCCTCATAAGCTTCAATAATCATCCAAGTTTGATCAAAGAGAGGCTATTTGCGTGGGGTTTCAAGTTTGTTGAGGTTGTGTTCTTCAAGTTCTTGCTCTCTTTTTCATTTCCTAGTTATTTCGTGAGGTAAATAAATTCTCCTTTGCATTTTCTTCACCTTTCACCATGTAGATCTCTTCATCTCTTCTCTCCGTCTTGAAAGAAGCTTTGAGGACTTGTTTCAAACATTATGTACAAGGACATTGGGAGCCTTGGGTGTTTGAGACAAGTCCTTGGCCTTGAAGGAGAGATTCTTATGTTTGTTTGCATTTCTAATCATTTTTAGCATTTTGGCATCATTTTCATGAAATAAAATGCCACTTTCCTCATGTTTTTGCTTCGGCCTTGGGTTAGAAATTAGGATCCTCATGTTTTCTTGTCTATTTCATGTGTCAAAGTTGAATAAGAATGATATATAGGACCAATAGTGCATTCGGGTTTAGGTCCCTAAATTAGGGTTTCATCATCTTTTATTTTCTTTGATTTTGTGTGTTGAATAAATGATGAAATGATGATTGTTTGAGTGTGATATACATGTGTAGATCTTAGGGTTTATGTGTGTGTGTCTAATGATGTGATTTGGTTGCAAGAAATTTGTTGAATTTGAGCCTTATTGTGTATATGTATGTTTCGGCCATAAAGCCATTTTTGTGACCAATTTACTTACTCAAATTTGTTGTTTGATCTTGTTTGGTAAATTAATTGTTGTGAATTGTGTTTTTTTCACTTTTTACCTTTTAGTTTTTACCATTCACTTAAGTGTTACTAAATAGTAAAAAAACATTTTCTTACCTTTTTTTTACCTTTCACTTAAAACCCTAAAAAACATTTTACCTTTTACCATTTAACTTCACTTAAATAATTCACCACCTTCACTTAAATAAGTTACCATTTAATTAATAATTTACCTTTACTTTTTACCTTTCTTAAATTACAAAAAGACCCAAAACATTTTCTAGTTTACATTTATAACTTTTCAACTTTATAAAATCAACCCAAAAATACTTTTTACCACTTTTTCCTAAGACTCTAAAAACACCAAAACATTTCACCATTTCCTAAGAATAAGGTAACTAAATTCTTACCACTTTTTATGACACACTCTCACACACTTGCACTTAAATAAAACCTTATTCACTCTCTTGCATTCTCATTTGCTTGTATCTCTTGCATACTCTCTTGTTTTAATCTCCATGCCTTTTCATATATTCATATCTCTTGCATATTCATTTGCACTCTCACTTGTTAGTACCTCATGCATCCTTACTTGTTTATACTTCTTGCATTCTCACATGTCCATTCATAATTAAATAACCATGCATCCTCACATGTCCATGCATTCATTAATCAAATGCTCATGCATCTTTGTATATACTCATTCTTGCATTCATCCTCACATGTCCATGCATTCATTAATCAAATGCTCATGCATTCTTGTATGCTCATGCATCTTTGTATATACTCATTCTTGCATTCATTCTCAAATGTTCATGCATTTACATGCATTCATGCTTATCTAATCTAGCACATCATGATCACATACTCATCCATTTAACTTAGACTATTTTATGCCTATGATCAATTGTATTCTTTTGTTGTTGATGCCACTTAAATGTCTTGATTGAATTGTGTACAATTACCTTCTACTTGCATGTGTTCTTGTGAAGACGTAAGACTACTAGAGTCATTAAGATCCTTGCACATTCTTCCTTTGCCACGTAAGCAATTCCCTCACACACGCACAATTATTTTGAGAACTTTACTTTGCATCCTCAATAACTGTATCTCTTGATTGTATTGGCATGTTTAATCTCAGCTAGTGATCAACACGTTCATAATTGCTTGATTAGTGAATGTTTTTGTATTTCATTCATTCATGTCGCATCTTTTGGTTATGGACTCGGAGTTGGTTGAAATGTTCTACTTATTTTTCCGAAATCCTTTTCCAAATCATCTTTTTCTTAGAACTAATTTTCAAATAAAAATCAAATGTCTTTTCCAATAAAAAAACCTAGGGCATTTTCTTAAATAAATCATTAGCCATCACTCGAAGCCTTTGCTTGTTTGATCGCTAATGAGGAGTTATTAGTGGTAGTCACTCGAAGCCTTTGCTTGTTTGACTATCATGAAAGCTCCCACACCTTAACTAAACATAAACTAATCCAAATTTCAAAAACAACACGAGCTATTAGTGATAATTATCACTGATGCTCACCCCTTTTCAAAACGATTTCAAAAAGATAATAAAACGTTGTTACTTGTAATCACTCGAAGCCTTTGCTTGAATGATTACCGGTTTCAACTATTTTCTTTCAAGTTAGTAATGAACGCCACTCGAAGCCGTTGCTTGTTTGGCATTCGTGAACACTCGAGTCTTATTTCCAAAAACTCAAAAACACTTTCAAAACCAAAAGCCTAGAACTACGTAGCTTTGATCCCTCTTCCAGAGAGGGTACGTACGAGCGGGTCGTAACCCGTCAAGCACACTTTTAAAAAATCTTTAAAAACCCTAGAACTACGTAGCTTTGATCCCTCTTCCAGAGAGGGTACGTAGGAGCGGGTCGTAACCCGTCAAGCACACTTTTAAAAAATCTTTAAAAACCCTAGAACTACGTAGCTTTGATCCCTCTTCCAGAGAGGGTACGTAGGAGCGGGTCGTAACCCGTCAAGCACACTCTTTCAAAAAATCTTCATTTTGTCACCCAATTGCGAAAAACCCTTAAGCCGTTTTCCAAACGCAAAAGCCTAGAACTACGTAGCTTTGATCCCTCTTCCAGAGAGGGTACGTAGGAGCGGGTCGTAACCCGTCAAACACCCTTTTAAAAATCTTTGTTTTGTTCCGCTTTTCAAAGATACCAAAAATATTTTTCTTCTCAATAAAACCGTTTTCTCAAACGAAATAAAAAGAAAGGAAGTAGAACAAAAATCATTTCAAGTCAACTTTTTCTAAGCCACACATCAAAGTTAATGGTTCCCTTTCGGTAGAAAGGAGGTGCGGGGTGCTAATACCTTCCCCGTACCTAACCGACCCCCGAACCTACATCTCTGTGTTTTCGAAAGACCATCCGCCTTTTCCAAAAAGACTTTTTCCAATATTTTGGTCTTTAAAAATAAATATTGGTGGCGGCTCCAAAATTTTTCACGTTGTCAAACTGAGGAATCCTTAACCGGATTTTTCGGGGCGCAACACTTTCTCTTCTTCTTTCCTCTTCTTCTTTTCTTCTTCTCCTTTCTTCTCTTCTCTTCTTTCCTTCGATTCTTTCTTTCTTTTCTTTCTTTGACTTCTCTTCTTTCTTTCTTCTATTAAGTGATAATATGGTTAAATGACCATATTACCCTTAATCTCTTATTTCTCCCCCAAATCAGCCTTATTCCGTTTTATCAGTTTATCGTTCCTGAGACATCCAATTAACTAACTTTAGCACTCGACAAATACACCAATCAAGTACTAAAAATAATTAATTTGGGTCAACATCCGAATAATTCGATTACTTATTTTTGAGGATGTTACATTCTCCCCAACTTGAAAGAATTTTGTCCTCAAAATTTAACACAACGTACCTCATGAAAACAAATACGGATAGCGAGTCCGCATATCATCCTCCAACTCCCACGTAGCTTCCTCAACGGAAAAACCATCCCAAACCACCTTGACTATGGGAATTGACTTCGTCTGCAGTGTCCTCTCGCCACGTTCCATGATGTAATTTGGATGAGGTTGGAAAGACAAGTCCGGTCGAAGGCCAATCGTCTCAAAGTCTAACGGTTGACTAGGATTGGGAATGTACTTCCGTAACTGAGACACATGGAATACATCATGTAGATTTGACAATGGTGGAGGCAAAGCAATACGGTATGCCAGTGGCCCAACACGCTCGATAATTTGGAAAGGTCCAATATACCGAGGACTGAGTTTCTTCGCCCGTAATGCCCTGCCCGTACCAATCGTCGGTGATAATCTCAAAAACACATGATCGCCCGACTCAAATTCCAACGACCTTCTTCTCTTGTCGGCATAACTCTTTTGCCTACTTTGAGCAGCTTTCATTCTTTCCCTGATCTGGTGGATCTTCTCAGTAGTTTCATGAATCATCTCTGGCCCTAACCATCGGTTCTCGCCGACTTCCCACCAACACAATGGAGTCCTGCATTTCCTTCCACACAAAGCTTCAAAAGGTGCCATACCTATGCTGGAGTGATAACTGTTGTTGTAAGCAAATTCCACCAATGGAAGATGATCCTCCCACTTCTTTCCGTTATCGAGCACAGAAGCCCGAAGCATATTTTCTAAAGTTTGGATAGTTCTCTCGGTCTGACCATCTGTCTGTGGGTGATAAGCGGTACTAGTAAAAAAACTTGGTTCCTAAGGCTTCATTCAAAGCTTTCCAAAATCGAGAAGTAAACTTCGGATCTCGATCCGACACAATACTGATAGGAACCCCATGTAACCTCACTATGCTCCTCAAATATTCCTCGGCCAACTTCGATACTTTACTGGTCGAACGAACTGGAATAAAATGAGCTGATTTAGTTAACCGATCCATGACTACCCAAACGGAGTCGTTACCGGATTGGGACCTTGGCAATGCCATTACAAAATCCATGGAAATGTCTTCCCACTTCCACACTGGTACGTCTAGTGGCCGTAACAGACCAGCAGGCTTCTGATGTTCTATCTTAACTCTTTGGCAAGTTAAGCATTGAGATACGAATTCAGCAATCTCTAACTTCATTCCATGCCACCAATACATCTGCTTTAAATCTCTATACATCTTGGTGGATCCAGGATGTACAGAAAATAAACTTCGGTGTGCTTCCTCTAGCACTTGCTTTTTAATATCTTCATTATCGGGCACACAGATCCTACCGTTGAAACAAATAACTCCATCACTATCTTCGGTAAAGTCTGGCAACACTTTTTGTGATTGTAGCTTCACATCTGTTTCCTGTGCTAAGCGAATAGAATCCCTTAATGAACTAGAGATCCTCATATGGCTCAACACTAACCGGTTCTTCATTGATCTTGCATTCAAATTTAAGTCTCTAAAGGACTCCAACAATTTCATTTCATGCATCATAAACTCTGCTATGTGAATAGTTTTCCTACTTAGTGCATCAGCTACAACATTAGCCTTTCCCAGATGATACTTCAATTCGAAGTCATAATCCTTCAGAAATTCCACCCACCTTCTCTGCCTGTTATTCCACTCCTTCTGATCAAACAAATATTTCAAACTTTTATGATCACTAAAAACTTCGAAACGAGACCCATATAGGTAATGTCTCCAAATCTTCAGTGCGTACAAAATAGCTGCCAACTCCAAATCATGAGTCGGATAATTCTCTTCATGAGTCTTCAACTGTCTGGAGGCATAAGCTACAACTTGTTGGTTCTGCATGACAACACATCCCAAACCCTTTCCAGAAGCATCGCTGTAAATTTGGAATTCCAAAGACGGATCTGGAAGAATTAGGATAAGAAGTCAACCTAACCTTCAACTCTTGAAAACATTCCTCACAATCGGCATCCCATATAAACAGTTGGGCCTTACGAGTTAACCGAGTAAGTGGAAGAACCAATTGTGAAAAACCTTGAATAAACCTCCTGTAGTAACCAGCTAAACCCAAGAAACTTCTTATTTCAGTGACTGATGTTGGTCGTTCCCAGTTCAACACCGCTTCCACCTTACTGGGATCCACCGCAACTCCCGATTGGGAAATCACGTGTCCAAAAACTTCACTTCCGGCATCCAGAAGTAACACTTCGACGGCTTGGCATACAATTTCTTCTCTCGGAGTACGTTCAGAACAATGCGGAGATGTTGGACATGCTCCTCAATGGTCTTAGAGTACGCCAAGATATCATCAATGAAAACCACAACAAACTGATCCAGATAAGTGTGGAACACTCGGTTCATGTAATCCATGAATACGGCTGGAGCATTAGTCAAACCGAAGGGCATTACTACGAACTCGTAATGTCCATACCTCGTACGGAAGGCTGTCTTCGAAATATCTAAGGCTCTAACTTTGATTTGGTGATACCCCGACCTTAGATCAATCTTTGAAAACACAACCGCACCTGTAAGTTGATCAAGCAAATCATCTATCCTTGGCAATGGATATTTGTTCTTAATCGTCACCTTGTTGAGTTGACGGTAGTCAATACACAATCTCATGCTTCCGTCCTTCTTCTTAACTAGCAACACCGGAGCACCCCATGGAGAAGCACTCGGTCAGATGAACCTCTTTGATATTAATTCTTCAAGTTGAGACTTCAATTCCTTCAATTCTAAAGGAGACATTCTATAAGGAGCAATAGATATTGATCCTGTACCAGGAACCAATTCTATTGAGAATTCTACCTCTCGGTCAGGAGGTAACGATGAAACTTCTTCTAGAAAGACATATAGAAATTCATTTACCACTTGCACAGATGACAAATCTAAACCTGTTTCAGTAGATGCAGACAACATAATAAGAATAGCTTCCGCACCTTGTAATAATGACTGGCTTGCTTCGGTGAAAGAGATCGTTGCTTCAGAATCTGCCTGTGTCAATCCCACGGATTCTAAGGCGAAGCTGATGGTTCGATCGGCACAGTTGATGGTTACTTGATTGGCAGCCATCCAATTCATACCCAGAACGATATCCATACTTCTCATAGGTAGGCAAATAAATTTCACAACAAAATGTCTGTCCCCTATGACAAGTAGGCAATTTTTACACAATGATTGGGTCTGGACACGACCCTTGGCAGCAGTAAAGATAGTTATCGATTCGGATAGCTCAGACAATGCTAGTCCCAACCGATCTACACATGCTTGGGAAATAAAACAATGAGTTGCACCGGAATCATATAAAATACTGACTGAGTTATTAAAAAGAGATCTCGTACCCCTCAGAAGATTATCAGTAGGTGTGATGGTCCGAGCATCCAAAGTGTTGATTCTTCCCTGACTAGAAGCATTTGGTGCCCTTTGAAAGTTCTGCTTGGTTGGGCACTCATTTGAAAAGTGACCCACTTCATTACAATTGTAGCACCGCTTTGGCAAACGCCCACAATCCCCACTGTGGTACTTTCTGCACTTTTGACAATTTCTGCTCTTCGAAGAATCAAACGATTGTACCTGCTTTCCCTTATAATTACTCCCTTTGAACTGTCTGACTGGAGTAGAAGACTCAACAACTTTCTTCTTACCTTTCCAATAATCCTTCCTCGCAGCATACATCTTCCTCAGATCTTCTTCAGCAACATAGGCCTGCTGCACTAAGGCAGGGTAATTGACCAGTGTGTAAGAACTGAGGCCTTGACTTACATCAGCTCGAATACCTTCTTTAAACATTTGCATTTTCCACATATCATTTGGGGCATAGCTCCCCAACTCATAGAACTGGGACAGTCTTTCAAATTTCGCAGCATATTCCCCAACTGACAAGTCACCTTGTTTGAGGTTCACAAACTCTGCTTGCTTGCTTAGCTTCTTCACTAAAGGGAAATATTGTTTCAAAAATAATTCTTTGAAGCTGTCCCAAGTGAGGGGAGTACCTTGGAGTTCCATCATTTGTCTTGCATTACACCACCAGGTGTGGGCATCTTCATTGAGCACATTGGCCGCACATACTACCTTCTCTTCTTCCCCGCATTGCAGGGTATGAAAAATTTTCTCCATTGCAACTATCCAATAATAAGCAGTCATTGGATCTGGTCCTCCCTTGTAAGCCGGAGGCTTCATCTTTTGAAATTGGAAATATGTCCGGTTAGGATCTTCTTGATGAGGTTGTACATTGGGCTGCTGCAGACCCGTTTGATCATGCTGCATTTGCAACATATCCTGCATCATCTTCTGCTGATTCTCAATCACATTTTGCATCCACTCGAAATGTGGATGAGCAGGAGGAGGAACGCCTCTACCTCTTCTGGCCATGATTCTGCGAAATATGCACAAAGTATTAAGTTGATCAAGCTCAATGTCTAATAGCATACTAAGTAAATCACGACTGAAGAAAGCAAAGACCCTAAAAGCTAAGTCCGACTAGGTCAAACCGCTCTGATACCAACTGTAACACCCCAGTATTTTTATTTATTAAAAATACCCAAGTGCACATTAAAAACACATCAGAGATAATATTTCCTGCTCAGACACTGAATACAACTATAAAATTTTTGCTGAAAAATAACATAACCGTCTTATACACAAATAAGACCATACGGTGCTCAGACCATAAACTGTCAGCAACTATGATAGTCAGAGTCATACAAGAAAGCGGAAGGGAAGATAAACATAACACTAATGTCATGGTGTCATAATACATAGACAACAGAAGGAAAATTGGAACTTAAACATAATGCTAGGTCATCAGTAACCAGTCCGAGCTCAACCTACTCGTGCCTCGGAGGTCCTTTCTTTCCCTGTTTCTCTGTAAAACAACAACATATACACAATGAGATACAATCTCAGTGAGTTCTACCGAGACCCCTACTAACACTTTCGGTCCAATTATGAATCATTCGGGTTTAGGGTATAAGGGCCTAGGGTGAGGGGATATAGTTGCCCCTTCCTAGTATCCTAACATGGATTTTACCCCAGACATAATAAACCGGAGGCAAGAACACGAAGCAATACCAATCCGATTATTACACATGTGTACTATATATATATATTGTTTAATGCCGAAGGCAAGAACACGAAGCAATACCAATTCAACTATTAAACATGTGTACCTTATATATATGTTGTCTAAAACCGAAGGCAAGAACACGAAGCAATACCAATTCTATTATTAAACCGGTTATCACATATATATATATATATATATATATATATATATATATATATATATATATATATATATTGTCTAAAATCGAAGGCAAGAACACGAAGCAATACCAATTCGATTTTTAATCCTATCATTGTACTTTATACTTTAGTCGAATAATCAAAGGCAAGAACACGAAGCAATACCAATTCGATTATTAAACTTGGTTTCGAAACTCCATCTAAGTTTGCTCTCGCACACTAGTTCGACACTTTTCAACACATTTTACGTATCCAAAAACAGTTCATTTTTCCTTAAAATAAAATATTCAGTTAGGCCTCTGAATAAGCTTTCAAACGCATCTTAGAACACCTCAATCAGGTTCCCGGATCAAAAGTTATCGCGAAAACAAAATCAGTGTATCGATGCTGAAAATCTGCAAATCGTCGCGACGCGAACTGCTGCCGTCGCGACGCGAAAAGCGTCAGAAACATTTGCGTTGCAAAAACACACTTGGTCGCGACGCGATGCCCTGCGGGTCGCGACGGGATGGGGACCTGTCTAGTGCAGATTTTGCAATTTTCGCGAAATCCGCTATTCCGCTCAATTTCGATTCTCGTTCCGATCGAAAACAGATCAAACAATCAACAAAACAGACCCAATCAAAGCCACACAATCAATCAATCCAATCTAAACGAATTTTATCCAAAAACGCTATTTTTCGAAATAACGGTTTTTGACTCAAAATTTCTCGGAACCAATCGACGCACAAATTATACCAAAACGGAATAAACCTAAACGTGAGTAAAACTCACCCTTGACGCGAGAGCCGATACCGAACCGAATTTGCCGAGACTTGAGAATTCCCGAACGGAACCCTATATCACCAAACCGCTTCAAACTTCGATTCGAGCTCCACCACGCGATCAATCCGCTCCTAGCTTCGATCCTAAACATAACTCAATCATCAACACAACCTAACAATCCATGATTTCAACAAATTTTCCCCACAAACCCTCAATTTTCGAAGTCAATAAGCAAGGGGGAAAAATGGAGAGAAATTTAACAAACTATTGGGTTTTCATGGTGGAGGAGGGATGGTGATGATGATGAATTTTTGGGACTGGATCTTCACTTCTTCTTCTTCCTTTCTCTTCTTCTTTCCTCTTCTTCTTTTCTTCTTCTCCTTTCTTCTCTTCTCTTCTTTCCTTCGATTCTTTCTTTCTTTTCTTTCTTTGACTTCTCTTCTTTCTTTCTTCTATTAAGTGGTAATATGGTTAAATGACCATATTACCCTTAATCTCTTATTTCTCCCCCAAATCACCCTTATTCCGTTTTATCGGTTTATCGTTCCTGAGACATCCAATTAATTAACTTTAGCACTCGACAAATACACCAATCAAGTACTAAAAATAATTAATTTGGGTCAACATCCGAATAATTCGATTACTTATTTTTGAGGATGTTACACTCTTATATTTTTAATTTAATAATTATATGCAATTTTTTAATATAACATTATTATATTTTTTTAACATATTATTATATTATTAAAAGAAGTTTTTGAAAACTCTAAAAAGTCAAATTCATAATAATTTCATTTCGCAACTCATTAGAGGGAATATCAATTAAGATTTCAACACATATTACAAATAAGGTCGTGGCAGCGATAAGTGTTGTTCGCAGGTTGGGCTGGGTTGAACTTGACCAAATCTGATATCCCAACCGATCAATTATCTTTAGTTTGGGTTAAGCGCCCGACCCGTACTTTTAACCATTAAAACCAAACCAAACCACTCCGATCAACAATGGGTTGAGTTTGGTTGGGTTTGTAGGTCGGGTAAAAAAATAACTTTTAAATTCTAGTAAAAAAAGTAATTCAATCAAGTCCACCACTCAATTTTAATGAAGTAGATCTTTCATATTAGATGTAGCTTTTTTAATAGGCCATTATATTTAGTTTTGGTTTTTACAATAATAAAAACTATAATGGAAATAAAAAAATAAAATTGTGTGTTAGAAACATTTTTTTAAAAAAGCAAATATATATATATATATATATATATATATATATATATATATATATATATATATATATATATATATATATATTTGGCATGTCAACAGGTTGGGTTCATGAGTTCATAGGTTTAAAATCTCAAATTAGCTACCCGAACGGAATACCTTTAGATTTGAATGGGTTGTTCAGGTTGGACCCAAATTTAATTAGGCTGGGTTAAAATGCAGGTTGGGTTAGTTTGGATGAGTGAGTTTGCAGATTAACATGTACTCGTGACCCCTAGTGGAGGTAGCTAATGAAAAATATAAAAATCCCAAATTAGAGAATTCTCATTCTCATTTGGGAGCTACTCCCTTCAACAATCAAAAAGGAGTGAGGTGAGAGATGCCGATCACTGTGGATAGGTGGTGCGTGTGGTGTCACTTTCTGCTAGGTATGATTCTAATAGGCTTAACATTAGTGGGCCAGTTCAAGTCACTAAGAGAGCCCAAATAACACAAATGACTTTGTTTCATATTCTTAAAGCTTGCTGATAGATTGTTGCTCTCTTAGTGGTGGTAATATTGAAACTCCCACTGTTTAGCTAGTCATTTTTGTAGTGATTCTATTGATGCTTCCGATGAGGATCAAACTCCAGAAGAAGGGGATTCCCATGTGTCATCTAAATATATGGTTGATACTTGTAATGACAAAAATAGCCTAAAGGTTTTGTTAACACCCAAAAATAATTAAGTTGAGGCTGACGGCTGAGAGAAGGGAGAAAAAGGGCTAGGTCGCCGAGGCAGGCCACTAGACAAAGTCATAAGAGATATTTGCTGAAGAAATGAACTTAAGAGAGGCCCTCGGGGTGAATCACATGGTAAACTCCCCAAGGAAGGGGTAAGCCCGAGGGATAATGAGCGAGGCCAAGGGAGAGTAAAGTCTCAGCCTATAGAGTGCCATGGCCAAGATGGCTCGGGTGACTAGGTTCATGACTGCTGTCCGAGGACAAAGGTCAGTCGAGGTAAGGCAGACTTGCTTGGAAGGCAAGAGAGAAGGAGCATGTGGATAGAACGTGGAAGACAGGCTTGCTTGAAAACCACTAATAATATAGAAGCACATATACACTACAAAAAACGCAGGATAAGCGACGGAAATTAGCGAGGGAACCAAAATCCGTTGCTAATAATTACGTAGCGAGGGATTTTAGCGAAAGAAACATAATATGTCGCTAATAATGACGAAGGCGCGCTTTTTTAAACAAAAAAATTCAAATCCGTCGCTAATGCTGACGTGACCGTTCCGCAGACCTTGGAATGCGTAAGATTCTGAATCCGTCGCTAATTTGAATTTCAGTCGCAAAATTTCCGTCGCAAAATTTAATTTTTTTTAGTAAACCGAAACCTCCTCACTTCTCTCTTCTCTTCTTCTTTTCTATTCTCTCACTCATTTTTCTTTTCTCTTCTCTCCTTCAACCTCCAACAACTTGGTTTACAAAGAAAAAGCAACAACCATCTCATAATCAAAGCAGGTATTCCAACCATCATCTCTCCCATTTCGTTTTTGTTTTCGTTTTCTATTTTGAATGCTTGCTTAAAATCCATGATTTCGTTTTCTTTTTATTTTTGTTTTCTCTGTTGATTTCGTTTTCTCTTTTGAATGCTTAAAATCCATGATTTCGTTTTCTGTTTGGTGCTTCATTGGGCTGTTCATAGTGTTGTTTTTCTTTTTGAATGCTCATAGTGTTGTTTTTCTGTTTGAATGCTCATAGTGTTGTTTTTCCGTGTGCTAATATTCATTGTGTGGCACTTACAGGTGTTAGATATGGTTGAAGATACTTATGAATAATTGTTGGAAAACAGGCAGCTTGAGAGAAACAGAGAAGTGAGGTCTGAGAGAGACAAAGAGAGAAGTGAGGTCTGAGAGAAAGAGAGCAGTTTTTTTTTTTAAAATGTAAATTAGCGACAGAATTTCCCTCGCTAATATTTCGCTAAATATTAGCGAGGCCCTTTTTAGCGAGGGATTTTTTCCGTCACTAATTCCCTCGCTAAGGCACGTTAGCGACGGATTTTTGGCCATTAGCGATATAAAGTTGTTGAAAGAAGATGATGAGAGGTTTTATTGTAAATGTGGTTGAAGTTCCCGTGGGAGTAAATGTTGCAAGTATAAAGAAAGGGAAACCACCGCAAAGGAGAATTACAGGACGGTGATGGTGAGTACTAGGTCGACCCCCGTGTTCCAAGGAAGCTTATGCCTGTAACACCCTAATATTTCTATCTAGTAGAAATGTTAAGATGCACGAAATGGCACACATCAGAGTAATAATTCCTGTTTAGATATTGAACACGACTAAAAACTATTTCGATATTAAACATCAAACGGTCTTAACATTCCATGTGACACCCCGATAATTTCTAACTTGTAGAAATTACCGAAATGTACTACTGGCATACATTAGAGTACCTCCTGTTTTAAATACTGAACACATACTAAAACTCGATGCTAAAACCCATCAAGTGCGCTTACGTAACTTAACATGAGAAATACATAATATCGTTTCTTACACCTCTCAACTAGTGTTCAGTATCAAAATAGAAAGTTTGCGGAAGCGATTTACAACTCATAAAATAAGTCGTACCATCGTACATCTAAGACACTGAATAAAAATAAAAAGATACATAACATGACAAAATAAACAGCGTCAGCAACTCCTCAAGCCGTCTCCTTAGGCATGCCTCATCGTCTTCAACTTAACCTGCGACTCTGAAAAACAACAACATGGATTGGGTGAGACAACTTGTCTCAGTGAGTTCTATCGAGACCCCTTACTAACTCTCTCGGTTCAATTATGCTTGATTCGTTATTCTTGATCCATAATTCATAGTCTTAATATTTGACTATGTGGCTAACATAAACGTTGTCCTCATAACCCTCATAAGCAGTTACAAGAGGCAACACATGAACAGTGAACAATGATTTTTAGCATGTCACCGGTCACTTGGCAAAATAAGCTCCCGGTGAACCCAATCCACTAATCGCTAGTGGGCAAACCTCATGGGGCCTAGGTTCATAGGGCTCATGACTTCCCCTCCCCTAGCACACTAAACTGAAATAGGGTCGTCACCCTAACCTGATGTATATATTTTAATATACCTTGAACAATGAACAGTGAACAATGATCTGTGAACATAACAATGAGCTTATACTTATGATGATCTTAATCTTAACCTAATCTTATACTTAGCATAATCTTGTCATTAGGTGATCTTACACAGAATTACTAACGTTGCTAACTTAACTTATAACTATCCACTACCTAGTCCACATCATAATGTATCGCCCATACTCAACATTATGATAACCTAACTTAGTCATAATCGGTCTCATAAATACCACATCGGGCCATCACATAAGCAAAGACATGAACATAACATAAAATTACTTCGATCGTACTTGATTTCATGATACTAATATGTTTCCAACCTTGGGAAACCTTGAGGAGTGGATTAGAAGGGACTTAGGACCAATCGGAATAGCTTAGGACGTATTTCAAATTTGGGCATCAGAAGGGTACGCACGATCCGTGCGACTTGGCGCACGATCCGTGCGCATTTTCACGAAATAACCTTGAGTACCAGAACCCCACGCACGACCCGTGCCCAGGGGCGCACGACCCGTGCCCAGGGGCGCACGACCCGTGCCCAGGGGCGCACGACCCGTGCCCAGGGGCGCACGGTCCGTGCGTGGCCATCAGCATTTCAAAAAAATTCAGTTTTCGTATTCTCTTGTCCATTCCGATCGTTCCCGTATCCATTCCGATTCACATCCGAACTTAATAATACATCAAAACAGTCATGGAAACCAATCAATCATCACATAGCAATCAACAATCATAACAACAATCAACGATTAAACTTAACCAATCACAAAATTTAACGATTCGTCCATGTTTTCATAAAACGGTTCAATACCGGTTTTCATAAAATGCGAGACCAAAACTCAGAGCATAACACACATGACCATAACATCCTAGTGAGTATAGAACTCACCTTTTGGCGATGAAAATCGCACCCAACGCCGAAGCTTCGCGAACTCGGACGAACGGCGATCCCACGAATCTTCCCGAATCCGCTCCAGCTACTTCCAGCAACAAACCGTCAATTTGAAACGAGCATAGCTAGGTCAATAAAATCAGTGTCCATTGTGAAGAGAATTTTGTCTACTCTCTGATGGAGAAAGATTCACTTGCATGCAACCAGTAGTTTGGGAGATATTAACAAAACAAGAGGACTGCTTCGGAACAGTGGCTGATTCTTAATCCGAAAGTTTTGAGCATGATATCTCTCTCATTTCTCAATGAAATCAGGCGGTTCTTGTGCCCAAAATGAAGAGCGTTGTGTCTAGTGTCCAGAGGGACAAGGATCACGATCATCGGAGTTGTGCACAGGGAGATACGACGTAATTACCGAAGGTAGGTAAAACGGGTTTTACCCAGAATTTCTGATTAGCTTGATCACCATCTTCAATCACTTGCCATTTCGAATTTGAGCTTCCAAAGCTCCCTAGTTTCCAAAACAGCAACTGAACTCTCCAAGGACCCTAAGCTAGCTCCAAAATACGATTTCCTTCTCCAAACTTCAAGCACTAAGCTTCAAACACACATGCAAGTTTGAAGTTGAAACCTTTGGCTTTAACAATCCACATGCAACCGAAAATAGGAGCAAAAAGGGGTACCTATGAACTTTCAGATTTTGGGTTACTCTAAGGTGATAGGAACTCGATTTTGTGGAGTTAAATGAAGAGGATGAAGTGTGTTTTCAGTTTGGTTGTGAATGGTTGTGGAGAACTCAAAATTCCACATGCATTGTCTTTGAAGAACTAAGATGAAAACTCAGGACTTTTCCTCCTCTCCTCAGCCCCATTCACGATGATGATGATAATATAGTAACTAAGAGATGTGTTGGTAATGATGGGTGTGGATGAATTTTGTAACAAATAAGTAGTGGGTGGAACCCCTTTATTCCCCTTCACCCACTCTCTCGTAACCCTCTCTCTTTTTCCCTTTCTCCAATTCACTCAAAAGATATGTTATGTTTTGCCTTGGGAATGAATAAGGTTTTTTTTAAAAGGAAAGGTTCAGCTGATGGTTTATTAGGTGTGAGGGGGAAAACAAGTAGGTCCCTTTCCTATGACACAACACTCTAACTCATTGCTTTTAGTAGAAATAAACACTCAATTTCATTCAATTGTCATGCAACATAATATGTAACTTGTTCAATCATCATTTAAATCATATAATTCATATAACTAGCCATTTAATTAAGTTATCCATATAGTCAAGGCACTAAATTATTTAATTTAGCAAATCAATTAACTATGACCTCTTGCTAATTTCAATAAATGAAATTAGCTAAATCGAGGATGTTACATTCCATAACTTAATTGAAAATCGTATCGGTTCCATGCCTTTCAATATCCTCATGACCTAGTGTTCAACATTTGGGTCGTCACCCTAAACCTCAAATTATATAAATAAATATAATTTCACCCGGATTGGGCCGTCTCATAAACATAACATAACCTCAAATTATATAATTATATACATAATATATATATATATATATATATATATATGTATATGTATATCTTCAAAGGACATATAGTCCGCCTTAACAATTGCATGTCCTCACACGTGATTACTAACTTCAATTACATACTTTAATGTAAATTACCTCACATCAATGTATACCTACGTGTTTTCCACGGATTACGGCTTATTCATCAATATATATAGTTTTGGGAACGATTAGAATGCAATTGGAACCGTTCGGAATGGCCTAAGGCATGTTTTCAAATTGGGTAACAGAAGCTTTCGCACGGTCCGTGCGTGAAGACGCACGACCCATGCACATTTTCAAAAATTAGAACATCTGTTACGGATCCTGGCGCACGGTCCGTGCGTGAAGACGCACGACCCGTGCGCATCTTAGAATGTTTGCGCTCAAATAAAAGAGGGTGGCGCACGGTCCGTGCCTAATGGCACACGACCCGTGCGTCAACACCAGTTTTCAGAAAAACATATTTTCGTGTAATTTTTGCCATTCCTCCCGATCTCAATATCCGTTCCGATCGATACCCTAACACAATCCGAAATTATTCCAGTCCAGAACATCAATCAAAATCATCAAACAATCAATATTTCAACCAATCCAATCGATCGTATAATTCCTCGTTCAAAATGTAATTTTCATAAAACAGTTTTGACTCAAAAAACGCCTGAACCGAACATAAAATAGAACATGCAATCAGGCATTTTCGGAGGGAATTATAAACACCGAGACTCTCTGAAGCTCAAACAACCCGTTATACACGAACACGCTCCAAATTCGTTTCAACCCCTTCCACATTTGAACCAACCCACTCTAAACTCGCAACCCGCAACTCAATCGCTCAAAACTTCCTTCAATCAACAATGTAGATGAATAGGAGGGATTCCAAACTGATTTTGAGGTTTCAATGTAACATGCAATGAAGTTAGCTCAATGTTTTGACTATAAGAGCTTAAAAGCTTCAACAATGGCAACAAGAGATTGGAGATGAATGAGCTTCTGACTATAAGGTTTCAGGATTTTCCTCCCCTCCTTCTCTTCCTCTCCCTCTCGCGACCCCTTCTCCCTTTCTCTCTATTCTTTCTTCTAAAATTCTGGATGTGTTTTTGTATGAGTGTGTGTGTTGGGTTTTTGTTGGAAGTGAGGGAAGTCACTTATGACTTCAGCTGAGGTGTTTCACAAACAGCTATGCAATGACCATATTACCCTCTAGGTGTTATACACTCCACACCCTCACTTAAACCAAATTTTAATCCTATTATCAATCAAACAGACACATACTTCACATAGTTATTTAATTAAACATATAAACAATTTATCTATTTCATAACAATCATCTCACATATAATTAATTATGCTAACTCATATAATTTAGCTAATCAATTATCTTGTGACCTCTTGCTAATTTCAATAAATGAAATTAGCTAAATTTGGGATGTTACAATCACCCCAACTTTTAAAATTTTGTCCTCAAAATTGAACAAAACATACCTCGCGAAAATAGATACAGATATCTAGCCCGCATGTCGTCCTCCAATTCCCATGTAGCTTCCTCGATCGAAAATCCATCCCAAACTACCTTGACAATGGGAATTGTCCTCGTCCGAAGCGTCTTCTCGCCACGCTCCATGATGTAACTAGGATGAGGTTGAAATGACAAATCCGGCCTAAGGTCAATCGTCTCAAAACTCAACGGTTGACTCGGATTGGAAATGTATTTCCTTAACTAAGACACATGGAATACATCATGAAGATGATCCTCCCAAGGCTTCGAATGGAGCCATTCCGATACTGGAATGATAGCTGTTATTATAAGCAAACTCCACCAATGGAAGATGATCCTCCCATTTCCTTCCGTTATCAAGCACACAAGCCCGAAGCATATCCTCTAAAGTCTGGATGGCCCTCTCAGTCTGACCATCTGTCTGCGGATGATAAGCAGTGCTAACAAACATTTTTGTTCCCAAAGCTTGGTTTACAGCTTTCCAAAATCGAGAAGTGAACCTTGGATCGCGATCTGACACAATACTTGTAAGAACTCCATGCAATCATACTATACTCTTCAAATATTTATCTGCTAACTTGGAAACCTTACTGTTCGAACGAACAGGAATAAAATGAGCTGATTTGGTTAGACGATCCACAACTACCCAGATGGAATCGTTACCGGCTTGGGACCTTGGTAATCCCATAACAAGGTCCATGGAAATATCTTCCCATTTCCACACTGGCACATTCAGCGGCTGCAGCTGACCAACATGCTTCTGGTGCTCTGCCTTAACCCTTTGACAAGTTAGGCATCGAGACACAAATTCTGCAACCTCTACTTTCATCCCTGGCCACCAGTACATCTGTTTCAAATCCCGATACATCTTGGTAGACCTAGGATGTATGGAATATTGACTTCGATGTGCTTCCTCTAACACTTGCCTTCTGATATCATCATTCTTTGGCACACAAATCCTACTGTTGAAGCAAATAATCCCATCACTATCTTCGGTAAAATTTGGTAACCTTCTTTGAGCTTGCAACTCTACATCAAGTTCTTGAGCTGAGTGAATCAGATTTCTCAATAGGCTTGAAATCTGGATATGACTCAACACTAACCGGTTCCTGCTTTGCTTCACATTCAAATTTAAGTCTCTGAAAAACTCTAAGAGTTCCATCTCATGCATCATTAATTCTGACGTGTGAATAAATTTCCTACTCAACGCATCAGCTACAACACTGGCCTTTCCGGGATGATACTTCAATTCGAAGTCATAATCCTTCAGAAATTCAACCCATCTTCTTTGCCTATTATTCAATTCTTTCTGGTCGAACAGATACTTCAAGCTTTTGTGATCACTAAAGACTTCGAAACGAGAACCGTACAGGTAATGCCTCCACATCTTTAGCACATACACAATGGCCGCTAACTCCAAATCATGCGTCGGATAATTCTCTTCATGAGACTTAAATTGCCTGAATGCATATGCAACCACTTGTTGATTCTGCATTAAAACACACCCTAAACCCTTCCCAGAAGCATCACTGTAAATTCGGAATCCCAGTGACGGATTGGAAGAATTAGGATCGGAGGAGATGTCAACCTAATTTTCAACTCTTGAAAACTTTCCTCACAATCGGAACTCCATTCAAACGGTTGATCCTTGCGGGTTAACCGAGTAAGTGGAAGAACTAACCATGAGAACCCTTCAATAAATCTCCGATAATATCCAGCGAGACCTAAGAAACTTCTCACTTCCGTGACTGTAGATGGCTGTTCCCAGTCTACCACAGCTTCAATCTTACTGGGGTCTACTGCAACACCTGATTGGGATATCACATGGCCCAAAAATTTTACTTCAGGCATCCAAAAATCACACTTAGATGGCTTCGCATACAACTTCTCTTCTCGGAGTACATTCAGAACAATGCAGAGATGTTTGACATGCTCCTCAATGGACTTCGAGTACACCAAAATATCATCAATGAACACCACTACAAACTGATCCAGGTACGGGTGGAAGACTCAGTTCATGTAATCCATGAATACCGCGGGAGCATTAGTTAGACCAAAGGTCGTAATGTCCATATCGAGTACGAAAAGCTGTCTTCGAAATATCTAGGGCTCTCACCTGTATCTGATGATACCCCGACCTAAGATCAATTTTTGAAAATACTGAGGCTCCTCGCAGTTGATCTAGCAAATCATCGATCCTTGGCAGAGGATACTTATTTTTGATAGTTACCTTGTTCAACTGGCGGTAATCGATACACAATCTCATGCTCCCATCTTTCTTCTTGACAAGCAATACCGGAGCACCCCATGGCGAAGCACTAGGCCTAATGAATCGTTTTGAAATCAACTCTTGAAGTTGGGATTTTAATTCCTTTAACTCTTAAGGAGACATTCTATAAGGAGCAATAGAGATTGGTCCTGTTCCCGGAACCAACTCTATTGAGAATTCCACCTCACGATCCGGAGGTAAGGAGGAAACTTCATCCGGAAAAACATCCAGAAATTCACTAACAACTTGTACAGAGGACAAATCTAAACCAATTTCAGTCGATGCAGACAACATAATAACATAAGCTTCCGCACCTTGAAATAAAGATTGATTTGCCGACGTGAAAGAGATAATTGCTTCAGAATTTGACTTTGGTAGTTCAACTGATTCCGTGGCGAAACTGGCAGTTCGGTTGAAACAGTCGATAATGACATGATTTTTTGTCATCCAGTTCATACCCAAAACGACGTCCATACCTCTCATAGGTAAACAAATAAAATCTATATCCCAAAAAAAATAAACAAATAAAATCTAGAACAAAGTTTCTGTCTCCTATGGCCAAAAGACAGCTTTGACATAAAGACTGGGTCTGGACACGACCCTTGGCAGCAGTCAATATAGTTATCGGCTCGGATAGCGGGGATAAGGCTAATCCTAACCGGTCAACACATGCTTGAGAAATAAAACAATGAGTAGCACCCTCATATAATATACTGGCGGAGTTATTGAAAAGAGATCCTGTACCCCTCAATAGATTATCTGAAGGCTTGGCTTTCTCAGCATCTAAGGTGTAGATCCTTCCTTGAGTTGTAGTAGCTTGCTCCACTTTGTTCCTCTTCCTCAATGAACATTCATGAGCATAGTGACCTTCCTTTTTGCAATAAAAACAATGATTGGAACCTATATGGCATTCACCAGTGTGGGGCTTCCCAGATTTGGAACACTTGTTGGATTTTGAGAAGTCAGACGACTGTGCTTGCTTTCCATTGCAAAAGTTACCTTTTGACTTTGCCTGCGGAGTTAATGATTCAACCACCTTCTTCTTTCCCTTCCAATATTCTCTTTTCTCTTCATACATTCTATTGAGATCGGCTTCGGCAACATAGGCTTGTTGCACCAAAGCAGCATAGTTGGTTATAGCAGAAGAGCTAAGACCTTGAGCAATATCCGCGCGAAGACCTGCCTTGTACATCTGCATCTTCCATTCATCATTCGGAGCATAACTTGCTAACTAATAGAATTGAGACAACTTGTAACATCCCCTATTTTTCTATTTAAATTATTTGGCATGAAATAATATTTGGTGATTTATTTAAATGGTTGGAAATAAAATGATTTGAAAATAAATTTGCTTGTTGATTTATTATAAAAATTGTGTGTGATTTATAAGTAATTGTTCATGGTGAAGTTAATTAGGGCTGAGAGGAGTCATGGGGAATAGGATTAGTAAGTGAGGGGTAAAGTTGTCTTTTTACTTGGCCATATATATAAGCCCCTTTCAGCTGAACCCAACACAGAAACACACTCCATTTTGCAAAATTCTGAAAATAGAGAAGTTGAGAGGGGAGAGGGCGCGAGAGAGTGAGGGAACAAGGGAAGAGGAGAGTTTTCCATTTTCTCCATGCATGTTCAATCTATCAGTACCATCAGAACCAGCTTCCCATTCTCTTCCTGTTGATAACAAATTCGTAGCTACCCTCCTCCTCCACCGCAACTCACCATTGGTGACCACCAAGCTCATCATAGCCAAACCAGAAAACCTGTCTTTTGCATGTCTTGTTGGAGAGCTTTATAACCAATATCAAAAGCCACATCACGGATTAGATCAACCTTGGGAGCGTTTCAGTTTCTGGGTTCAGAGTTCAAGTATATAGGGAGCTGGGTTTTCAGTTGTGAGTCGTTGGAAGTGGTTTCGGGAAGAGTTCGTGAGCCGTTGTTCATCCGTGTTTGCAAAGTCTCGGTGTGGATTGTTTGTCGTCACCAAAGAGGTGAGTTCTAAACTCACTAGGGAAGCTATGGTCATGTATTCTGATTGTGCCCTCCGTGTTACGAAAATTTGTGTTGAAAACCGTTTTACGAAAATAACGTTTCGGTTGATAATTATTTGATTGATGGATTGTTGATGATGAATGTTTGTGTGTGATTGATTTGGATTGATTGTTTTGGACTGGAATTACTGGTTATTGTATCTGTTTTTAAGTCTCGGAGGTCATAGAATGTCTCGGTACTGGATTAAAAGCGAAACGGAACAAAACAGAGTTTTCGAAAAGCCATTTTCAGCACTTCTGCCAACGGTCGCGTCGCGACCCGTGGCCGTCGCCTCGCGACCATGTATTATTATGCAACGAAAAACCTTTCTGTATCTTTTCGCGTCGCGACGAAATCCGTTCGTGTCGCGACGCAGTGTAAATTTTCAGCAAAACTAACCGATTTTGTTTTTGCTATAACTTTTGATCCGGTGGTCCGATTTAAGTGTTCTCAGGTGCGTTAGGAAGCTTATTGAAAGGCCTAACCAATCAAGGAATCAGAATTGTATGATGTTATGATAATATTGCCATGAGTTTGGTTATGAGTGATTATGATTAAGTTAGGTTATCATAATGTTGAGTGTGGGTGATACATTATGATTTGGATTGAATGATGGATACTTATAAGATAAGTTAACGACGTTAGTAATCCCATGTGAGATCACATAATAACAAGATCATTCTAAGTATAAGATTATGTTAAGATTTAGATTATGTTAAGTATAAGTTCATTGTTATGTTCACAGAGCATTGTTCACTGTTAGGGTGACGACCCTATTTCAGTTTAGTGTGCTAGGGGAGGGGAAGTCATGAGCCCTATGAAACTAGGCCCCAAGAGGGGTCCACTAGTGACTAGTGGAATGGGTTCACCGGGAGTTTATTTTGCCAAATGACCGGTGACACGCTAAAAATCATTTTTCATGTGTTGCCTCTTGTAGCCGGCTTAAGGGTTATGAGGACAACATTAGTCTCAGCCACATAGTCAACTATTAGGACTATGAGTTATGAATCTAGAATAATGACTCAAGCATAATTGAACCGAGAGGGTTAGTAAGGGGTCTCGATAGAACTCTCGGAGACAAGTTGTCTCACCCTTCATATGTTGTTGTTTTTCAGAGTTGCAGGCTAAGTTGAAGACGATGAGGCATGGTCATGGAGACGATTGAGGAGTTGCTGACGCTGTTTATTTTGTTATGTTATGTATCTCTGTACTTTCATTCAGTATCTTAGATGTACGATGGTACGACTTGTATTATAAACTGTAAATCGCTTCCGTAGACTTTCTATTTTGGTACTGAACACTAGTTGAGAGGTGTAAGAACGCTTTATGTATTTTATGTTAAGTTATGTAAGCGCACTTGATGGGTTTTTAGCATCGAGTATTAGTATGTGTTCAGTATTTAAAAAGGAAGTTACTCTGACATATGCCAGTAGTGCATTTCGGTAAATTCTACAAGTTAGAAATTATCGGGGTGTTACACAACTTCTCAAACTTGGCGGTGAATTCACCCACCGTCATATCACCTTGCTTGAGATTGACAAATTCAGTTTGCTTACTAAGCTTCACTACCGGAGGAAAGAAATGTCCAATAAACAATTCCTTGAAGTTAAACCAGGTAATAGGAGTTTCCTGATTCACCATCAGTCCATGGGCATTGGTCAACCAGACTTGGGCTTCCTCTTCTAGCATATGAGCTGCAAAGAGTACCTTCTCTTCTTCCCTGCATCGCAGAGTTCTAAAGATCTTCTTCATAGAGTCCAACCAGTAATGAGATACCATCACATCAGGTCCTCCCTTGAAACTTGGGGATTCATCTTTTGGAATCGGAAATAAGCTCTATTTGGATCTTCTAGAGAGGGTTGCACATTGGGCTGTTGATGAGCCTGTTGTTGCATTTGCAGCATATCCTCCATCATCTTCTGCTGTGTTTCAATCACATTCTGCATCCATTCCTGATGTGGGTCGATCGGGATATTTCCTCTACCTCTTCCAGCCATGATTCTGCGAAATATGCACAAAGTATTAAGTTTATCAGGCTCAATGTCTAATAGCATACCAAGAAGAATCAGACTTAGAAGACGTAAAGGACTCTTAACATCTAAGTTCGACTAGGTCGAACCGCTCTGATACCAAAATATAACACCCTAATATTTCTATCTAGTAGAAATGCTAAGATGCACGAAATGACACACATCAGAGTAATAATTCCTGTTTAGATATTGAACACGACTAAAAACTTTTTCGATATTAAACATCAAACGGTCTTAACATTCCATAACTTAATTGAAAACCATATCGGTTCCATGCCTTTCAATATCCTCATGACCTAGTGTTCAATACCATCACAAGAAAAGCGGAAACGATTACATAACTTAAAACAAATTCAAGTCATAATATCGAATTACAGAAACAACTAGGGAAAACTTGCTTAAGCATTAAAAATAATCTTCGACATCTCCTCGGATAGGTCACACCTAGCCATGCCTCTTTGCCTTAGCCTTTCCTTGCTTCTCTATAAAAACCACAATTATAAAGGGTGAGATAAACATTATCTCAGTGAGTCCTATCCAGACCCCTTACTAAAACTCTAGCGGTTTATTATGCATCATTAACTCGTAGCCCTACTAAGCGACTACGTGAAACCTCAATAACATAGCATATATATATATGCTCACATTATCCGTAGTCCAATAAGATAATTACGTGCAATCCTCTTTTACTTTATTTAGCATATCACCGAGAACCATTTTCTATTCCCGGTGAACCGAATCCGCTTACCATAAACTGCGGGCAAACCTCAAAGGGGCTAGGTTCATAGGGCTCATGACTTCCCCTCCCCTAGTACGCTAACTTCAACATTAGGGTCGTCACCCTAAACCTCAAATTATATAAACAAATATAATTTCACCCGCATTGGGCCGTCTCATAAACATAACATAACCTCAAATTATATAATTATATATAAACACCCACGTTGGGCCGCCTCATAAACAATACATAATATATATATATATATAATATATATATATATATATATATATATATATATATATATATGTATATCTTCAAAGGACATTTAGTCCGCCTTAACAATTGCATGTTCTTACACGTGATTACTAACTTCAATTACATACTTTAATGTAAATTACCTCACCTCAATGTATACCTACGTGTTTTCCACGGATTACGGCTTATTCATCAATATATATAGTTTTGGGAACGATTAGAATGCAATTGGAACTGTTCGGAATGGCCTAAGGCATGTTTTCAAATTGGGTAACAGAAGCTTTCGCACGGTCCGTGCGTGAAGACGCACGACCCGTGCACATTTTCAAAAGTTAGAACATCTGTTACAGATCTTGGCGCACGGTCCGTGCGTGAAGACGCATGACCCGTGCGCATCTTAAAATGTTTGCGCACAAGTAACAGAGGATGGCGCACGGTCCGTGCCTAATGGCACACGACCCGTGCGTCAGCACCAGTTTTCAGAAAAACATGTTTTCGTGTAATTTTTGCCATTCCTCCCGATCTCAATATCCGTTCCGATCGATACCCTAACACAATCAGACATTATTCCAGTCCAGAACATCAATCAAAATCATCAAACAATCAATATTTCAACCAATCCAATCGATCGTATAATTCCTCGTTCTAAATGTAATTTTCATAAAGCGGTTTTGACTCGAAAAACGCCCGAACCAAACATAAAGCAGAACATGCAATCAGTATTTCGAAACAAATCCCTAAGCGAGTATAGAACTCACTGTATTGTGATGAAAATCACAAACACCGAGACTCTCCGAAGCTCAAACGACCCGTTATACACGAACACGCTCCAAATTCGTTTCAACCCCTTCCACATTTGAACCAACCCACTCTAAACTCGCAACCCGCAACTCAATCGCTCAAAACTTCCTTCAATCAACAATGTAGATGGATAGGAGGGATTCCAAACTGATTTTGAGGTTTCAATGTAACATGCAATGAAGTTAGCTCAATGTTTTGACTATAAGAGCTTAAAAGCTTCAACAATGGCAAGAAGAGACTGGAGATGAATGAGCTTCTGACTATAAGGTTTCCGGATTTTCCTCCCCTCCTTCTCTTCCTCTCCCTCTCGCGACCCCTTCTCCCTTTCTTTCTATTCTTTCTTCTAAAATTCTGGATGTGTTTTTGTATGAGTGTGTGTGTTGGGTTTTTGTTGGAAGTGAGGTAAGTCACTTATGACTTCAGCTGAGGTGTTTCACAAATAGCTGTGCAATGACCATATTACCCTCTAGGTGTTATACACTCCACACCCTCACTTAAACCAAGTTTTAATCATATTATCAATCAAACACACACATACTTCACATAGTTATTTAATTAAACACATAAACAATTTATCTATTTCTTAACAATCATCTCACATATAATTAATTATGCTAACTCATATAATTTAGCTAATCAATTATCTTGTGACCTCTTGCTAATTTTAATATATGAAATTAGCTAAATTGGGGATGTTACAATGCCACTGTCAACAGTGTTGGCTTGTAAAATATATAGTCTAATACTGTGAAAAAAAGTAAATTATAACTATAAATTAAATAAGAAGATTATAAAATTAAAAATGAACATTAACAAAGATAATGAAATTGAACATTCATAGATAATAAAATGAAAAGGTCTAAAGAAGTTTAACAACATAATCCATATTCATAAAATGCATAAAAACTTAACCTATAATTATAAAGAAAAAAGCCAACACAATTAAAAAGTGATGCACGTGGGTAGCATGCAGGAATATTGGATGAAAACACCAAAAAAAATAGAAGCATTTATACAGAGTTGAAAGAAAATGATGGGGTTCTATTATAAATATGGCTGATGTTTCCGCAAGCGTAAATGCTGGAACACGATAATGAAATAAAGAAGAAAGATAAAAATATCAAAACCAATTCAAATGAAAGATAAAAATTGTAACTGTTCAAATACACAAATTCTATTCTTCAATAACTGGTTTGGTGAAATTAAAATAATTTCGTAACAAAATACGTAAACCGTGGATAAAAATATAAATTGCTGTTTATTTTTTATCTTTCTTTTATATTCAAGTACCGCATTGCAGCAATTATTCCAGCAGGAACTTCAACTATATTTACACTAGCATTTTTATTCCAGTGTGAAATTATGTATTCTGTTACGAAATTATTTTTAATTTACCAAACCAGTTATTGAATAAAGAAACTTTGCGTATTTGAACAGTTACAACTTTTTTGATTGCTGAAGTATCTCGGGACACACAGCTTAGCATCGCAATTTACATATTTTATCACAAAATTATTATTATTATTTTCACCAAACCGGTTATTGAGGAACGAACGTACCGTTTTTGAACATCCAAAAAAAATTGGACTCTAAAGTACCCCAAAACATACTACTTAGCATTGTGTTGTACATGTTTAGCCACAATTATTTTATCTTTTCATTAAAGTGTTTATTGAGGAACGACCATAGGTTATTTGGACAGTTGAATTTTTTCTGGACTCTAAAGTACCCCAGAACACAATGTTTAGTGTCGCACTTTGCATGTTTTGTTACAAATTTTTTTTTTCACCAAGTCGGTTATTGAGGAACAAATTTCATGTATTTGAAAATCTAAATTTTTTCGGGACTCTAAATACCTCAAAACCCACTACTAAGTGTCACGACCCAACCTTAGGTCATGACCGGCGCACAATCTAAGACTAACTCGTCTGGCAAGCCTAACTCACATTTACGTTTACAAATGTCTACAAAAATTTCAGCAGAGTCTCCTCTGTTTTTCAGACATTTCAAAAACAAATAAAACCTGCATTCTTTGTGACTTACATATCCAGGATCTAAAGTACCCAAAACACACTGTTTAACGTCACACTTTACGTATTTTATCACGGCATTATTATTATTACCAAATCAATTATTGATGAACAAACTTTACCTATTTGAACCTCTATTTCTTTTTCTAAACTCTAAAATACCAAAACCTATTAAAAAGGAGAAATAGTTGAAATTTGGCGCGAATTCGCAACTGCAGAGCGACTGTAGGGCGGTATCCGCATTAGAATATTTTTTTCTTTTCATCAAAGTGGTTATAGAGGAATGACATTTGTTTATTTGGACAATTGAATTTTCTTCTTGACTCTAAAGTAACCCGAAGCACAATGTTTAGTGTCGCACTTTACATATTTTGTTACAGAATTATTATTATCACCAAGTCGGTTTTTGAGGAACAAACTTCACGTATTTGAAAATCTAAATTTTTTTCCAGACTCTAAAGTACATCAAAACACACTGCTAAGAGCATCTGTCTGACCAAAACAAACTTCTGCTTGTTCCAGTTGTTTTACATATATGCCTTAAGATCAAAGCATCATTCATGTTATAATATTCAATTGTTGGTTTAAGCAAGAAATCCCACATTAAAAGAATGCATATTCTAGAATATTTTAAAACAACTGTTATAAGATAAGTGGGATGTCTTGTTCCATTTTTGAAAGATCATCAGCTTTTAGCGTTGCAGAACACAAATTCTTAAAGTATTGACTTATTTCAATGAGCGGATTCAAAACGTGTGTTGGCAACGAACTAAAAGCGATAGGAAGTAAGCACTCCATGAATACATGACAATCATGACTCTTCATCCCATGCAACCTCTCATTATCCACATCCGCACATCTAGATAAATTAAAAGAATAACCGTCTGGCATTTTCAACTCTTTTATCCACTGAAAAACTGTTTTCGCTTGTTCGGTAGATAAAGCATAATTGGCTTTGGGTTTCAGAGTCCTAGTACCTTGCTCAACCAACAACAAATCCTTTCGTCTACAGTAATGATCTATATCCTTCCTAGCTTTCTCATTGTCTTTCGTTTTGCCTTTCACGTTCATGACAGTGTTAAATATGTTGTTAAAATAATTCTTCTCTATATGCATGACATCGAGATTGTGTCTCAATAGATTATCCTTCCAATAGGGAAGTTCCCAAAAAATACTTTTTTTCGTCCAATTGTGCCATTGTCCATAGCCATCTGGGCGAGAAACAACACCCGCTACGACTTCCACAGGAGGGATATCCCTAACACTATTCCAAACTTCCTATGGTGTCAACTTACGAGGAGGTCCAGCTGTTTCAACATTTCCCTTGATGAACGCATATTTCTGCTTTCTAAATGGGTGATCCATAGGTAAGAACCTACGGTGCGAGTCAAACCACGAAGTTTTTCCTCCGTATTTAAGACTAAAAGCCTTTGTGTCAACCATGCAAATCGGACACGCCATGCAAATCTAAGATAGAGATAACAAGCCTTGGCCTTTACTTACAATTATCTTAGTTGCTTAGAAGGTCTTCAGAAGGTATTCAGAAGACTCCTCATGAGCTCAGAAGACAGGATTCATAAGACAGATAAAAGAACATGCTCAGAAGACATGTTCAGAAGGTGCATCACAAGGACTCAACGCATACAGAAGACATCTAACCAAGATCGTCATTAACAGCATAAATATGGTATATCAAGTGCCCAGAAGATTGATATTCAAGATTCAGAAGGAGTTATCAAAGCACTTGATTTTGTTCAGAAGCTACAAGTAATTAGAAGCTTAACAGCATAAATATGATATTCTAGAATATTAGTTGTCATTAGAAGAAGTTATCAAACACAATCATCACAATGGTAGTGGAACCTCATATATAAACCTTTGCTTATGGGAACTACATCCCTGTCAACCCTTACGATCTTGGTTTTTCCATATCAATCAATGGACTAACAAACATGTACATTAATTTCACCCTTTTTATCCCTACAGACTTGATTATAAACTTGTAAAGCATCAGCTAACTCAACCACTAAGAGTGTGAGAGAACTGTAGGAAACTTGGGTCTTACCGGAGAAACAGAGACTCTCTAAGAATGATCGGACTCTCCGGACGACTCACAAGCCCGGTTAAGCATAACGTTTCCTCATTAAGAAGGAATGGAATACTAATAAGGTAACTACATTGGAGTTTAGTAGACAACGTCTATCATGGAAAAGTTGTAGATGGTAGCAACAAAAAAGACTATATATAGGAATTTAGTTTAAACAAAAGGAAGATGAGGTTAGACTTCTCAGTTAAAACCGCTCTACTCATGAATCAAGGTTTGATCAGACGATTAGGGACTTATGAACATAATGAAGACACAGTCACTGATCACACAATACATGTGGATACCGTTCCTGGAGAATTGGGATAACAGTTAACTTGTAACACGAAGAGGGATAACGATAATGGTAGACACAGCTTGACTACTACGACTACAATACTTAATCAAAGATACCTTATTCTGCTGGAGGTAAACACAACAAAGAAGTAAGAAACCCCAAAATACTCTTCAATCTTAGTGCCAATAATATTCTTTTGAAAACAAAAGGAGCACTGAAAGAGGACTTAAAGTTTTACGAAACCGGAACCATAATTTCTGGGGAACTCGAGCCACAAGGTAGGATGACTAATGAGTAATATGAATACAAACACAAAGCATCCTCTCATTAAGTGAGGAAGTGCATAAATCAGAATCTGTGTCTCAAGAATGCCCACTAATTATGAAACAAATCTAGGAGACTGAAACTTTCTTAACGGAAGATTTCTGGGGCTAAAGCAACCAACTGTAATTATTCTCAGTACTTTGCATGAAATATTGAGTTGATCAGACTCAACACTTCACACAATATGCTGAGAGGTTCTAACGATTACCTGTCAAAGTCCTTAGCTGACTCGATCTATCTAACCTATATATTGTGGAATCGCTAAGCCCGACTAGGTCGAACTACTCTGATACGAAAATGTAATATCCTAGATTTTAGTCGACAATAAAATCCAGAATATTAATTTTCAGGCATCTCTGAGATACACTTTCGTACTTTGGATTAAACTAAGGAACACCAACTGTCCTTAAACGACTCACATATTGATAGGATTTATAAAAACTTTAATTGAAGATCTTGAATATAAACCAATTTTCCATGCACCAATCGGAGTTGACACGACCAACTTAAACCAAAATACAAATATATATCATCCGTTCTTTAGTTCATTTACGGTGTACTTATTTACGTACTAGATAGTTTTCTCACACGCGTTTTCAAAAGAATTTGACTCGACTCAAAAACCGTTTAACCGTGACCTCCGAATACATTACAATTCGATACAAGTACCGTAGTAATAATCCTTCAATTATCAACCACATGAACATATATTCATTCCAATTATAAACTAAATAAATTTAATTGGATTATGATTAGTGTTGGAGAGGAGTTGGTACGAAAAAGAATGTGAAATTGGAAAATTTCAGTTTTTAGAAAAAAATAGAAGAGAACACAGTCTGGGAACAGATTCACAATTATGGGAATCAATTAACTGAATGGGAACAAATCCACAATCTGGGAACAAATTCACAATTCTAGGAATCGATTCACAGAATAGCAACAAATTTCCAACCTGTGCAGTAAACCAAAAAAACTCTTTTTAAAACATTTTCACCACCTTGAAAATGACACTATTTTTGTTTTAAATATCCCCTGTATTAACTGAATTGGAAAATTTCAATTTTTAGAAAAAAATAGAAGATTCATACTAAATGCGTCTCAAACCATAACAAGAAAATCTCCATACTAAATGCAAATTTACCACCACCATGGTGTTTTATGAAACAAGCTCTAGATACTAAGTTAAAATTAGAGAGAAAATAATCAATTTTTTTAATATTATTGATAATCTAAGAAAATTCACGAGACAGTGGTCTTGGAAGTCGGACCCTAAAGCGCTGTGATCTTAATTGAGTGGGTTTGCTGCAGTTTCTAATACCGAGTGCAGTTTTCCTAGTAACTTCTAGTATACTAGCTGCAGGTTTTGCCACAAGTCCTGTAATCACAAATGCAACTCCTGAATTCAAGAAATACAAAATAGAAAGCGCAATTTAATATACATATTGTTCGGTACTGTGCTCCCGGTCTTGAAGGTCGGTATTCTGCAGTTAGTAGATGTTTTATCCTTGGTCTTGTTTCTGGCTTCGGGTCTTGGGATGTTCGACCTTGAGGTGTCCGAGGTTGTCCGATCTTGAGGTGTCCGAGGTCGTTCCTGCAATGACACTCCGATGCTTAAGTCAGTGTGTGAGTAAATGAGTATTTAGTTAAAAATAGTGCTCGTTATTAATGAGCATTAAATGCTTTATTTATAGACTTTGAGTGGTGTTTGTTTTGGCCGATTTGGGCCGTTCGATCTCGTGAAATGATCTTGGCCATTGAAGATTGGACTCCAATGATATTAATGGGCTTTCCTAGTAATTGGGCCTTTGGAGGGGGTGTAAAGAGCAAAGACTATAATTACCATAACAGTGGCCCCCCAAGTCTGGTCACTTTGAGGAGCGATCTTGACTTTGATAGGCGACGTAGCCTCGTATTTTTGTCTTTGTTGAGTAGAAATTTCTTCAGTCTCGAGCTTATGTCGAGCCTGGGATTTTTGGCCGATGTTAAATGGCCGTCGAGCTTCCGAGCGAGGTAGATAGCTTTTTTTTTGGATTCAGTGCTACTTTGGAATCTGTGTAATCTTGGAATCAGTGTAATCTTGGAATCAGTGCCAGTTTTACTGTTTCTGACAAGGTGCAATTTCACAGTGGTGGCGCATGATGGTGACGTTTTATTCTTCAGCGTGCGCAGTTTAATGGACTTTGGTTGGACGTGACGTTTCGACTTCCCGGCCCAAGCCCATTAAATCCGCCTTGCTATAAATAAAGGGTCTCACCTTCTAATTTGTTGCTTGTTGTTCATTTGTTTTGGATTTGTCGATCTTCGAGAGCTCCCGAGCTTCTTAAAGTGAACAAGTTTTGAAGAGTTTTTAAGTACTTTTAAGGTCGGTTTCTGTGGATCGACAACTGTATTTTTTCCAGATATAATCAACTTGCGACTCAGTTCCGAGGTTAGTCTATTTCTTGATTTGTCTTTACTTTTCTTTTCGTTTGTGCCTGGACCTCCCCCAGTCCCCTATGATCTCAGAATGGGGGTCGTCAGGTCGGGTTCCGACTTGCTCGCGAACCCATTTTCGATCTTTAACCCTGACATTTCGTCCCCCATTCCTGTAGATTCGTTCTGGCGAGGACAAAACAAACTCGGAGAGACGTTACTCAGTACCGAAAAGAGTTTACGAACGTGATGGCTTCTGGTGGTGATGTCCCTGAAGTCCGTACCGACCCTCTTGAAGTCGCCATCCCGGACGTGCAAGAGCATTCTGCTTCCGCCCCTATGAGTGATAAGGCGGAAGATAATTTTGAAAGTGAAAGCTCCTCTCCTGTGAGCGATGCTAATGAGCCAAACCAAGATACTCCTGAAGATGTGGAGGAGGATCGTCTGGTGGATGTGATGGCCATCACCTCTGAGTCTGATGAGGAAATCCAAGTGGAGGAATCCGAGGGTTCCGAGGTCGACCTTGGGACAAGTTCTGAAGTTGACCTTGGGTTAAGTTCCGAGCCTGCTGATGGGTCAGATGGAGGTGATGCTGGAAAGCAAGTTGAATCTCGCCCTTCGAGTCAACCAGGTTCCAGACGAGCTTCTGCTGCTTCTCTGGATGGCTACTCGAGTACTGGTTGTGGGGACCTCGATGTACCGGTGCGAGAGGTCTCTCAATATGATTGGGTTTCCAGAAATATCTTGGAGATCGAATCGTTGTACCAGCATGGTTTTAATTTGGAGATGGTCGGGAGGAAGGCTTCTGGTCGTTCGAAGCGAATTTGGAGAGTTGAGGGTATGAAGAAAGGAGAGCATGTGGCCTGGAGAGCTCAAGTTCACTTTGTACCACATGCTGATTAATGAGATGAATATCCGGCCCCCTTTCACCTGGTTCGAGCAGACGGATTTGGCGACTTTGGATGTTGCGCCTTCTCAGTTGCATCCAAATGCGTGGGCCTTCGTTCGAGCCTAGGAACTAATGTGCCTTCATCTGGACAGACCGGTCTCACCGTTGCTCTTCTTCCATTTGTTTGAGATTAACCGGAACAGCAGCGAAAATAAGTCCGGTCGCGAGCATGTCAGTCTTCGCTCGAGGCGAGGGGCCAAGATTTTCAAAGATTATGCAGACTCTTTGAAGGGGAATTGGAAGGAGTTATATTACTGGGTAGAGCCGGTGACCGATGAAGCGATCGAGAGGGTGGGAAAGTTTAGCGAGGATGGTCGGACTTTGGTGTCCACCAAGTTTCCCATCGGTTGGAGTCAGGCCCATTTTGAACGATCCACCAATTCTTTTTCTGTTGGTGAGGATCGACTGAACGCTGCCGATCTTCTTACCAAGAGGATCCTGATGTTTATTTCTGAGAGCATTCCGTTTTCAAAACATAAGTATCCGGGTATCCCTGCGGCTAAGATAGTTCAGGCTGGGAAGCGAAGACGGGTGCAATTTGTTTTAGGTAGTTCGTTTTTCTTGTGTCGAATTTTGCATATTTTTTATTGTAGTTTGCATGACCCAGTTTTGTTTCTTTTCTAGATACCATGGCCCCAAAGAAGCTTGCCGCAATGAAGGCGTTGGTGATGAAGAGCGTCGATATATCTGACGACGTTGAGGAAGTGGGTGCTCCGCTTCCGACGTCTCCCCAGATTGAGACTGCCGTTGGGACGGTTACTGCTGCTTCCCCGATCAACATTGTTACCCAAGAGGACCTTGCCTATGAGGCTCGGGTCGATGTTGTTTCCAGTTCTCCTCCCCCAGCTGCTCCCGATTTTTGTGCAGGGACCTCGGCGAAGAGGGTGCGTACCGACGCAGGGGGTGAGCCAAGGCCGGATAAAAGGAGTAAAACCTCAAGGAGACCGAAGCATAAAAACAAGGCCGTTCCTTTAGAGGAGGGTTTCTTGGAACAAAATTATGCCCAATGGCGGGAGGATCCTGTCGGGGCGTCTGTTCAAATTTTGGTGAACCTGGGCGAGGTTCATAAGATCGAGAAAGAGAAAAATGAGAAACGGGCTAAGGGTAGGTGTTTTCCTGTTTGATTTTCGTTTTTATGATCTTTTCCCTCAACCTGATTTTTCTTATTCTCGTGCTCGCGGATTTGTTGGAGCTTAAGAAGTCTAAAAGAGTGAAGCTTGTGGAAGATATGTCTTTGAAGTCGAAAGAGCTCGCTCGAACTAAACAAGAACTTCAAATTTTGAAGGAAAGCCAGGGGAGATTATACGCCGGGCGGAGTTCACAGAAACTCGTGTGAAGGAGCTGGAAGAAAAGGAGAGAGGTCTGGAGGGGCAAGTGGTCGAGGCTAATCAGAAGATTAAAAGTTTGGAGCTTCGAATCGTCGTTTTGGAAGACGATATGAAAAAAGCCTCTGAGGCAGGGGTCGGAACAAGCAGCGATGCTGAGGCTCGAATTGCAGAGCTCCAAGCAGCCCTTCAGCAGAGCAGAAAAAATACTAAGGAGGCTGCGAAGATTGCAAATGAAGCTAGGAAGGAGGCTCGTGAAGCCGTAAACTCTCAATCGAGCTGTAGAGGGAGGGTTTTGAGTGTGCCCAGGAGCAAATTGCTTTGGTCAATCCTTCCATCAATTTGGATCGCTCGATCATTGATGCTGATCATGAGGTTGAAGGGGGTAGGATCGTTAAGATCGATGCTCGGACGGAAAAGAAAACCGTGATTTTTCCGACCCCTACTGCTTGATGTTTTATGGCGTTTCTTTTTGCAGAAGTTCCTGGTGTATGCTTTTATCCGTGTAGGTTTTGTATAGATCCGGAACTTTGAGGGTTCGGTTTAGACCGGAGACATTTGTAATTCTTTTTGGAACATGTCTATCCGACCTTTATTTTTCGAAACCTGTTTACGAGCTTTAATGAATGCTTTTTGAATTCCGCATGTCATGTATGTCGTTTTTTGTGGAGCTTTAATGAATGGTTTTTATGAGTGGTTTTTTAATTCTGCACGTCGCGTATGATGTAAGAACGTCGGTAAATGAGGAACTCGATTTATCAGGTTCGAGCCTATAGGACAGTTTACTAGGACTCGGCCCAGATTTAACTCGCCCTATAGGGGTATCGGCAGCTGTGGCCGATGGTCGTTCTTAGGACGTTTCGATCCTTGAAGACCCGGTCTCTTTGAGATAGTTTGCCAAGACTCGGCTCGGATTTAACTGTTTCTCAAAGAGTTTGCGACCTTGGGTGGTCGCTCGGGGAGAACATCTAAGATCGGTCCCAGCTGATTCCCGGTAGAGGGAATTTGGTCCCTACATTCTGTTTGATGAAAATCAAGAATGTGTGGAGACTTGGTGAGAACCTTGAGAAGCTTTGAAAGCGTTTGAAAGAAAGGTCACGATCTTTTTAATTAATAACTCGTTTCGAGTTTACATAAGGTCGGAGTACATGATTTCTTTCTAAGGATAATAACTTTTCAGTTTCGTTGCGTTCCAAGTCCTCTCAATCTTTCTTCCTTGGAGGGTCTCCAATTTAAAGGCTCCCGTACCGGTTTTAGATAAAATTCGGTAGGGGCCTTCCCAGTTTGGGGCGAGCTTTCCTTGGGAGGCATTTTTCTGACCGACGTCAGCTCTTCTGAGTACCATATCGCCTGGATCGAAATCTCTGTGAACGACTTTGGTGTTGTATCTGGTTGCAACTTTTTTTTTTATGATTGCTTCTCGGAGTGAGGCCCGACCTCGGATTTCATCGACGAGGTCGAGTTCTTCTCTTAAGGCTTGATCGTTATTGCTTTGTGTTTTGGGATTTGCCGTTCTCCAACTAAGTTCGCCAATCTCGACGGGGATGACCGCCTCGCTGCCGTAGGAGAGCCTAAAAGGTGTTTCTCCAGTGGAGCTTTGGGGGGTCGTCCGGTATCCCCAGAGGACGTAAGGCAATTCTTCTACCCAATTTCCTTTAGCACTGTCCAGACGTCGCTTCAGCCCGTTCAGTATTACTTTGTTTGCCGCCTCTGCTTGGCCGTTGGTTTGAGGGTGCTCTACTGAAGTGAAATGGTGTTTAATTTTCAGCTCGAGCATTAGTTTTCGAAATCCCGCATCTGTGAATTGAGTCTCGTTGTCCGTCACTACTACCTCGGGGATCCCGAACCTGCTCATAATGTTTTTCTTGAAGAATTTTATGCAGTTTTTTGCAGTGATGGTCGCCAAGGGTTTCGCTTCGATCCATTTGCTGAAGTAGTCTACGGCGACGATCAAGAATTTGACTTGTCCTGGTGCCTTTGCGAATGGTCCGAGTAAGTCCATTCCCCACCATGCGAAGGGCCACGTGGAGGATAAACTTGTGAGGTCTGTGGGGGGAGCTATGTGGACATTGGCGTGGATTTGGCATTTCTTGCACTTCTTCACATGATCATTAGCATCGCCAATCATGCTCGGCCAGTAATAACCGGCTCGAAGAGCTTTACGTGCTAAAGATCGAGCTCCCATGTGCTGGCCGCAGATTCCCTTATGAATTTCTGTCAATACATAGGCCGCTTCCTCTCCCTCGATGCATTTTATTAGCGGGGAAGAGAGGCTTCTTTCTTAAAGCGTTCCGTTGATGACTGAAAAAGCAGAGGCCCTTCTCCTGATGTATTTAGCATCGTTTCTGTCTAGGGGTTCTGTTCCTGCGACAATGTATTCTACAATTGGGGTGATCCAGCTGTCCGTTTCTTTGAGCATGCAGATGGTTGAGTTAAACAGAGGCTCGAGAGACACACTGGGTTTGCGGAGTGTTTCTTGGATGGTTGTCCTCTGGTTCCCTGGGGTTTTTGTGCTTGCGAGTTTGGCGAGGATATCAGCTCGTTGGTTTTCCGTTATTGGGACATGAACTATCTCGCTTGCTTCAAATTTAGCCAATAGCGACCGTACCCGAAGTAGGTACTTTTGCAGGATTGGTTCTTTGGTCTCGTATTTACTTCCGATCTTGGAGACCACCAAGAGAGAGTCGGTATGGAGTTTTATTTGTTGAATTTGGAGGTTGTAGCGACCGAAAAATCCGGGTGAGGATTCCTCGAAGGTTCAAAAATGAAGCTGCCACCAAAATTTAGTTTAAGGGCAAATATTGGAAAATCCCTTTTGGAATGGATAAGGGTCCTTGAGATCAGATTAGGGTTCGGGAGTCGTTTATGTGTGGGGAAGGTATTAGCACCCCACGACATCCTTCCTAAGGAAGGTTACCTGCTAATTAGTTGTAGAAGCGAAAGTTAATTTTGAAAACATTTATTTTTACCCTTTTATTGTGAATTAAAAAGAAAGAAGAAAATTGATATTTTTTTTAGGAAAATGATTATTTTGGAAAAGACTAAAAAAGGTTTTTTATTAGTGCAATTGACAGATGTGGGCCCCCATCTGCTCCTACGTATCTGTTGGTAGAGAATCAAATCACACGTAGTTCTTGGTAGAAAAATGTTTGTTGGTTGGTATTTTTTAATATAGGGATCTTAGGACTCCTGAGTGATCAGTTCATTTGTCCTAAAACGATGACTAACCTGACTGTACAGTCGGCTTAGTCCCCTACTTTGTGAAAATAGAGTTTTTGGAGTTTGGAAAATGGTTTGAAGTGTGTTTGTTTGATTTTATTGGAATAGGGGTTTTAGGATTCCTGAGCCGTACGGCTCATTTATCCTAGAACGCTGACCAACCCGTCTGTAGAGTCGGCTTAGTCCCCTAATTTGAGAATTTGATTTGTGGGAAGAAACGTGTTTGTGTTTATTTTAATTTAGAAATTTGTTTGTTTTAAATAGGGATTTTAGGCCATGATCCGTAACGGTTCATTAGTGACCTAAAAAGCAGACTAACCCGACTGTACAGTCGACTTAGTCCCCTATTTATATTTTTTTGGGAATTAAGTAAATTATTTAGGTATTTTGTAGGCTTTTTGTAAGAGAAAAAACGAAAAGGAGGGTGCAGCAGTAAAATGGGGTGCAGTTTGCAGAAGGGAGTTTGTATTATTAAAAAAAACTGGGTGTAAACAGCAGCAGCCCAGCTTGTGGACTGGCCCATAGAGTCATGGGCTTTTCAGTGGGGGTGCGTGCTATCAAAAACAGGGGTGTAAGAAGGAACCGAAGCTAAAAAATTTAAATTAAAATTAAATATAAACCCAGACTATATAAAGTAACTTTGGCTTATGAACCCTAATTTTCCTAATTCTTCTCCAGCGCCGCACGAACCCAGTTTTGGTGAGAGAGAAAGCGATTTGCGGAGAGGCAGAGAGAGGGCGGAGGGAGGAAATCACGGAGAGAGAGGGAGCAGATCACGGAGTGAGAGGAAGAGGGTGCGACTGAGAGGGAGGCAGAGGTGGTGACTGGCGACGGTGGGTGGTGACTGGCGACGGTGCGACTGAGAGGGAGGAAGAGGGTGCGACTGAGAGGGAGGCAGAGGTGCGACTGATCCTTCTCTATCTTTGTTTCCTATTTTGCAGGTTTTGGGCTTGGGTTGGAGAAGGTGGATGCTTGGTGAGCAAGAAGAGGACTAGGGTCCAGCTGCTATTTTCCTTGTATTTTCGTTTTTCTGTTTTTTGTGTATTTTTTGGGATTTTTAGATATTTGGATTATTTTGTATTTTTAGATTTTTTTTGGATTATTGTAATATTAATTTTTAATTCTGATTTTACCATATTTTGTATCATATTTTGGATGTGGTAATATCATTTTTGTGAATCAGATTTTGTTTTATTTTTTGTGGCTTTTGACAAAAATGGATGAAGTAGGACCAAAAAGGCTAAACGGGCCCGATACTCAACAAACGCTAAAATTAGGTCTGAATGCTAAGAAAGGTACAATTACGCGAGCATAGGTCCGATTAGACAAAAAGGCTTCTCGGCCCGATGAAAAAAACTACTAAGCGTTGGCCCAAATTAAAACAAGAGCCCAAAAACTTTTCTCGTAATAATGTCTATGACACGCGGACTAAATTAAAATGGTTGCGAAAAAAAGCGACCGGACAAAATTGGGGTATAACAGAGGTCAATTGCCAGGCGAAGTCCGGCAATGCAAGCCTCGTACTCTGCTTGGTTGTTCGAGGTGGGAAAATCGAATGTAAGGGAAACTTCGATGATGACCCCCGTCGGGCTTTCTAGCATGATCCCAGTGTAACAGCCCAGGTCCAACGCATTGGCCACCCCGGCACTATTACATCACGGTCTTCTCTACCCCCCTTGTAGAATTTTTGCCTTCCGTCGGAATCGAACCTTGCACCTGAGGCATAAGTGCAAGTTAAACACACCTCCCACTACCAATTGAGTTGTAACAGCCCAGGTCCAACGCATTGGCCGCCCCGGCACTATTACATCACGGTCTTCTCTACCCCCCTTGTAGAATTTTTGCCTTCCGTGGGAATCGAACTTTGCACCTGAGGGGGAGGTGTGTTTAACTTGCACTTATGCCTCAGGTGCAAGGTTCGATTCCCACGGAAGGCAAAAATTCTACAAGGGGGTAGAGAAGACCGTGATGTAATAGTGCCGGGGTGGCCAATGCGTTGGACCTGGGCTGTTACAACTCAATTGGTAGTGGGAGGTGTGTTTAAAATAGCTTCATATTTATGTCATAAATATTTTCAAGAGAGAAAATATCACCAATTGAAGTGGATGCTGTCCTTCTAACTCATCCAGAAGTTGCTCAGGCAGTTGCTTTTGGAGTGCCAGATGAGAAATATGGAGAAGAGGCCTGCATGTCTTTTTTTGAACTTTCCCTTAGCACAACTATGATTGAACTATAAAATTTGTCACATCACTGCTATATCAGTGCATATAATAATTTGTCATTTTTCTTTATTTTCCCCGTAATTCTCAATAGACCTATATTACATTAAGGCTATTTTTATTTACCCCCTAATAGATTCAGTACCTCCATAATACCTTTTATCCCCAAAATACACCTTACATTTTTGCCAAAATTTAATTAGAAATTGTTTTTTGAAAAAAATTTCCGGAATTATCATTCAAAAGGTATTTCCGGAACTAAAAATACATTCCAGATTTATCTTCCAAAAGATATTTCCGGATTTATCAAAAAAACACATTCCGGATTTATCTTCCAAAAGGTATTTCCGGATTTATCAAGAAAATACATTCCGGATTTATGTCAAAAAACATATCCGGAATGAAAAATTAATTTTGGGAACAGTTTTAAAAAACATGACTTTTACCTACAGATAGAAACCGTAGGTAAGTGACTAATAAAGAGTTGGAGGCGAAACATCCAGTGGCACATGGACGGTCGAAGCACATTGACACTCGCTATCATTTCTTAAGAGACCAAGTCACAAAAAGAAGGCTGAAGCTGAGCTACTGTAGATCAGATATGCAGGCAGCTGATTTGTTCACCTAGGCTGTGAAGGCAGAGACGTTCAAAAGGCTAAGGAGCATGCTTAATGTGATTGATTGTAATAAATTTGTTTAGATAATTACTCTATCGCATTTCGTTGTTGTTTATTTGTGTTAATGACTAGCTTAAGGGGGTGTGTTAAATAAGTAAGCTAGTTCGACTGAGACAGTTCGACTAGGCTAGTTCGACCCTCAGCTTGCTTGTCGAAGTGGAGGGTGTCGAAGTATCCCCTTAGATTTGATTCTATGCTTTCCATTAGTTGCCGACTCAGCATGAGTCATATATTGTCTATATAAGTAACTCTGTGATGCAATGCATACATAATAATATATTTTACAGTTTTCACTCTAACAGAATTCTGTTATTCTCTCTCTCGTGTGTGTGTGTGAAGTGAGTGCAGTGAATCTGGAACTTCCAACAGATCTAACCTGTAAATCTACATTGTTCAAAAAAAAACAATTACATTAAAGTGGCAGCAATAATTGTAGTGAAAGATTATTTGCACAAGGCTTTGATGCATAACATTAATGATAAGGATAATATATTATTATTATTATTACTATTTTTATTATTGTTTTCTACGATAATAAAAGTTACGAAATGCAAGATTTTTTTTATCGGTAGGATGCAAATTCTCCATGCTTTTGGGTCTGCAAATTATCCACCACTTATTAGAGATAACCGCTCAAGTGATGTAAGTTATCCCTTTTACATAAACTTCCAAGATAATACGTAATTCAGCACCGACGCCATCGCCGACTTTGGTTCTTCAATGGCCGATTAATGTAATCCCTCTTCTTCTTTTTCGTTTTTTCTTCGGCGTTCTTCAATCCTATCTTCAGCTAACACGAGTTATATTTTCGGGGAGGAGGTAAGGTTTACTCTTTACTTTTAACTAGAGTAAAACAAGAGTTAAATGTTAGGTGAAAAAAACTAATAACAAAAAATATGTTCTAAATATTTGGCTTAAATATGTTTTAGGCCCCTGCAAATATAGGGTGTTTTGGTTTAAGCCCCTGCAAAAAAAAAAATTTGTTAAAAGCCCTTGCAAAATGACATATTTTGTTATAAGCCCTTCTATGACTAAAATGTTAGCCTTAACATGGAATGCTATGATTGCTGGATATGTTGAGAAGGGCTTATAACAAAATATTTCATTTTACAAGGGCTTTTAACAAAAAAAAAAATTTGCAGGGGCTTAAACCAAAACACCCTATATTTGCAGGGGCCTAAAACATATTTAAGCCTAAATATTTTAATCTAGTAAATTTTTGTAACACCACTTGTGCAACTAAGAAAACATTAGGTAAAAACCTGCTTCACAAGTTTTCCCTTTAATCTTTTGAAGGGTGTGCAATTGGTAACTTTACAAAATAAACACATTTTTGCAATCTACACGTTATAGACCCTTAGTAATTTGGGGGTGGCAACCAGCAGGCTCATTCGTTTGGCCCAAAAACCTGGATGGTTGAAAGGCTTTGTTCAATAATTCTGGGGGTGAAATTAGTAATGAACCTTATGCTGTTTTTATTTAGTTTATGTTTGCCTTAAGTGGCCCGTGGCCCAATTGTGTCTGATCTATTAGCCTTTGAAAAAACCCTAACTATTTAAGTGTATTTGCTGCCTCCTTTGGGGGATATGAAATATCAGAAGTTGTTTGATGTTTTTTTTCTTCTCTTGCAACCCTAGATCTAGTGATTAGCTTAGTGTAGTCTATCATTGGTGCTTTCATTCTGTTTCTCAATGCCTCCAAAAGCTACCAACCCAACATCCAATGATCTTGATGATGCCATTCAAGCTTCCTATCAACATATGGATGCTGTCCTCCATGAAAACAACCAGCAGCTTGAGCAACAACTGGGCGAACAGCTGGGTAGTGTGAATACAAGGCTGGATAATCAACAACAGCTCATGGATTCACGTTTTGAGACACTCACAAAACTGATTAATGAAGGTTTCCTACACAACATCACTCTCCTTCATCAGGTACCCCTTCTTCCCTATAATACCTCCTGGTTATGAACATACTGTTTCCCACACTGTCTCTACCCCAATACCCACAGTTTTGACCCAACCCACCTCGAGTCAACCCACTGTTTCCCTTGCTGGATCTGAACCACCACCTCCACCACCCCCTAACATATATGGCACAACATCCTACCCTGCATTACCCCAATTTCCCCAATACAACCCCCCACCATACCATAATATGTTCCCTAATTTTATGCAGCAGCTGTACTCCCCACAGTTTTCCCAAACTAACCCTCAAACCCCTTATAGACAACCAAAAGTAGAAATGAGAATTTTTGATGGAACAGACCCTTTAGAATGGTTGTTCCAAGCTGAGCAGTTTTTTTCCTTTTACAACATTCTAATGGTAAATCGTTTGCCTATGGTTTCATTTTATATGAAAGGGGAAGCACTTAGTTGGTTTATATGGATGCATCACAACAGCCAACTTGCTGATTGGACAACCTTTGCTAGAGCGCTAGAGCTAAGGTTTGATCCCTCTACCTATGAAAATCACCAAGCCCAACTTTTTAAGCTTAGACAAACTGGGTCTGTTGCCGAATACCAAACTAACTTTGAGAAATTGGGAAATAGAGTCTTAGGGCTACCAGCTGATGCGATTTTAAACTGTTTTATCTCAGGCTTAAACCCAGAAATCAGAAATGAAATAGCCATACAACGACCCTATTCAATTTCTCAAGCTATTGGTCTAGCCAAACTCATTGAGGATAAGATTAAAGCCACCAAACCCAAATTCTAAAGACCCTTCCCCCAAACCTATGGCCAAACCTCAAACACAATCCCACCTTCACACAAGCCAGCCCAACACCCAACCACTACACCTACCACCCAAAACACCCCAAACACACCAAAACCAAACCAACCTAAATACTCTATAAGGCGCATCAGTCCAGCCCAACGGGAAGAGCGCCGTGCTCAAGGTCTATGTTACAATTGTGATGAGAAGTTTGTTCCGGGGCATAAATGTGCTAGTGGTCGATATCTCTTACGCATGCTTGAGGAAGGTGAAGAACTAGACCCCACTGAAACTCAAAATGAAGAAATTGTAATGGGACCAGAAGAAACTTACTTTCAACTATCACCTCAAGCTCTAACAGGTCAATTGGCCCCTCAAATACTCAGGTTTTACGGCCTAATTGGTGGACTGATAGTTATGGTTCTAGTTAACACTGGGAGCACACATAACATACTTCAACCAAGAGTTGCTGAGCATTTGAAACTGTCCACTTCAATAATCCCAGCATTTTCTGTCATGGTTGGAAATGGTTCTCACTTACAATGTAAAGGGATTTGTAGTGACGTTCCTATCAACCTACAAAACCAATCATTTTGCTTACCATTTTACTTACTCCCAATTGAAGGTGCTGATGTAGTCATTGGGATGGAGTGGCTTAGAACCTTGGGCCCAATTCAGGCAGATTTCTCTATACCATCACTCACCTTCCAACACAATAATGAGCCCATCACACTAAATGGAGAACCTAAATCCAGCCCAGCCCCAACTACCTATCACCAACTTTGCCACCTACTACATATAGACTCAATTGCCTCACTTCACCTCCTAAGCTTTGAGCTCAATGCCAGAGCCTTGAACCCCCACAAAACCACCAACAACCTCATTGACTCAATAGCCCATACCTTATCACCGGAGATTAACTCTATACTCCAAAACTACCCAACTGTTTTTCAAGAACCACATGGCCTACCACCCCCCAGACCTCATGACCACCACATTCCACTACTCCCAAACACACCCCCCATCAATGTCAAACCCTATCGTTACCCTCACTCACAAAAAGAAGCTATGACCTCTCTAATCCATGACATGTTACAAGAAGGCACTATTGTCCCTAGCAATAGCCCTTACTCCTCCCCAATTTTGTTGGTTAAGAAGAAAGATGGGACTTGGAGGTTTTGTGTTGACTACAGAGCACTAAATGCAGTCACTGTTAAGGACTGATTCCCAATCCCCACTATCGATGAGCTTCTTGATGAACTTGGCTCGGCTAAAATATTCACCAAGATAGATCTACGCTCAGGTTATCACCACATTCGGGTTGCACCGAAAGATACTCATAAAACAGCTTTTCGCACTTTTGACGGGCATTACGAGTTCTTAGTCATGCCTTTTGGGCTGTCTAACGCGCCGTCTACATTTCAATCAGCAATGAACGATTTACTAAGACCTTTCTTACGACGATTTGTTCTGGTTTTCTTTGATGATATTTTAATCTATAGCTGTTGTTTATCTGATCACCTACTTCATTTGAGACTTGTTTTAGATTTACTTCAAACCCATCATTTTGTTGCAAAGCTATCTAAGTGTGTTTTTGTAGTTGATGTTGTTCATTACCTAGGGCATGTTATTTCTGTTAATGGTGTATCCCCAGACCCTGATAAAGTTCAAGCTATACTAGACTGGCCAAAGCCACGTTCACTCACGGCACTCAGGGGATTTTTAGGCCTCACCGGATTCTATAGACGATTTGTGCGTCTCTACGCCTCTCTCGCCGCTCCTCTCACCGATTTGTTGCGTTCCACTAAGTTTACATGGAGTACAGATGCCGAAATGGCATTTACAGAGTTAAAACGGAAAATTACATCAATGCCAGTGCTTGCTCTCCCTGATTTTACCAAGGTCTTTGTGGTTGAAACAGATGCCTCCGCTACTGCCATTGGTGTTGTTCTCTCCCAAGACGGTCACCCCTTAGCTTTCTTCAGCAAAAAGATGTGTCCTCGGATGCAAGCTGCCTCAGTGTATGTGCGGGAAATGTTTGTTGTCACTGAAGCAATAAAAAGTGGCGTCAGTACCTCTTAGGACGGCATTTTCACCTTTACTCAGATCAGAAGAGCCTTAAGAGCCTCCTTGTTCAGAAGATTCAAACACCAGAACAACAGAAATGGGCATTTAAGTTACAAGGGTTCAGTTTATATATTTACTACAAACCTGGCAAGTCTAATCTAGTTGCGGACGCACTTAGCCGCAAATATACAGAGGATGCAACACTGCTCTCTGCAATCTCATCTCCAATTCCAACGCTTATTGCTCAACTCCAACAGTATTACAAGACAGATGACAAGGGAAAGGAATTAGTTCAAAGGTGCACATCAGAAACAGACATGAAGAACGATTACAGTTACTCAAATGACTTGATCTATTACAAGGGCAAACTTTTCATACCTGACTCGGCAGATCTACGGAAGGCCCTTATGCATGAATATCACAGCACCCCTGTAGCCGGTCATTCAGGTGTTAAACCCACTTTGGCGAGACTCTCTGCCTCCTTTTCATGGCCAGGAATCCATAGAGATGTTAAACTCTTCATCAAGCACTACACCACTTGCCAGCAGAACAAGTACCTACCACAGAAAAACAAGGGTTACTTCAACCATTGCCATCACCAAATCAGGTTTGGGAAGAACTTACAATGGACTTCATAACTCACCTTCCAAACTCTTTGGCACACACTGCCATCTGGGTGATTTGCAACAGACTCACAAAGTTTGTTCACTTCATAGCACTATCAACCAGATACTCTGCAGTAGATCTGGCCACTAGATTCTCAGTCGAGATCTGCCGCCTCCATGGCATCCCTAAATCCATCATATCTGACAGAGATCCCTTATTTTTAAGCAACTTCTGGAAAGAACTTTTCCGCGTGCAGGGAACAACTCTAAAGTACAGCACTGCTTACCACCCTGAGACCGATGGCCAAACTGAGGTCGTCAACCGCTCCCTAGAGACGTATCTTCGCTGTTTCACGAGTGATCACCCTCGTAAATGGTTCAAGTTCTTGCATCTTGCAGAGTATTGGCATAACTCCTCTTTTCATTCGGCCATTCAGATGTCCCCCTTCCAGGCTCTCTACTGCCGACCACCACCAGCAGTTCCAGATTATGTTACAGGTGCAACAGATCTTGACAACTTGGAGTCCACTCTGAAACAGAGACAAGAGATACTGAAAGCGTTGAAAGAGAACCTAAAAAGAACTAGACAAAGAATGGTAGACCAATCTAACAAAAAAAGGAGAGACTATACCTTCAACATTGGAGATCTGGCTCTTCTGCGTCTACAGCCTTACCGCCAGCAAACTGTTGCACGCAGATCTTCAGAGAAGCTGGCCAAGCGTTACTACGGCCCATTTAAGGTTCTCCGGCGCATTGGGAAGGTAGCATATGAACAGGAACTTCCCTCTGAATCTCGTATGCACCCAGTGGTTCACGTTTCTCAATTGCGTCCTTATTTTGGAGGTGATTTTCAAGCTCATAATCTTGAGGAGCTTGAAGATAAGGGAGATGGTTTGGATATTACAGACTTAGTAGAAAAAGAAGGGACGTCTGAAGCAGATAGAGAAAGAAACGAGTTGGGCGTGAATGAGAAAACAGAAGAACGGCTAAGTTCTTTAACTGAAGGAAGTAAAGTGACTTGTTTAACTGAGGAAGAGGCATTTTTATTTGAAAATTCAAGGGACTCTAAAGACAAACAGATAGATTTGATTGAAGTTTCTGAGAAAAAGGAAGCTAAAGTGAGAAGTTCAAGTACAGTTACAATGGAGTTAAATGAAAGTGCAGACACAGGAACGCCTAAGGGATTTATTTATACTGGCTCGTTGGACACCTCAACAGCACTTGAATCTGGACCATTGAGTTTTAAAAGTAAATCAGATCCGTTGAAATACATTGGATACCCTCAAGATGGAGTAAAAGGCACAGCCCAGCACCCAACACACGCCAACCAATCTGCACCGTGCGATCCTGCTCTCGATTCACGCAAGCCCTCCTCACCATCTGATCTCGCGCGCTCCCCAAAGTCTGTTCAGCGGCTGACACACGCGCCTGGAAAGGCGCTGACCACGCCTGCGCAAGACGCGTCACCTGCGCCTGCTCTGACGCCTCGGAACAACGCGCCTCATTCTAGGCCACGCGATCCCAACGGTCCCCTGCACAGCCAATCCACACCGTTGGATGAAGTTCCGGATTTCAACCTCAATTCCATTCCAGCTCAGTCACATCCCCCAACAGCTGACGCCCTGCCGTGTGCCAGCGCCCTTCCCTCTCCTCCGTTAGATCCCAACGATTCTCTGCTACGTGAATCTCGTCCGTTGAATTCAAAAATGGATCTCAAAGCAAAATCTCTCTCTCACGGTTCCGTTTCTCATGCGCCAACCTTGGATCCCTCTGCAACCAATACCCCTCTGCCACGTGGCGTTTTGAACCTTGAGGACAAGGTTCTCATGGAATCCGGGAGTAATGTTAGTAATTTGGGGGTGGCAACCAGCAGGCCCATTCGTTTGGCCCAAAAACCTGGATGGTTGAAAGGCTTTGTTCAATAATTCTGGGGGTGAAATTAGTAATGAACCTTATGTTGTTTTTATTTAGTTTATGTTTGCCTTAAGTGGCCCGTGGCCCAATTGTGTCTGATCTATTAGCCTTTGAAAAAACCCTAAGTATTTAAGTGTATTTGCTGCCTCCTTTGGGGGATATGAAATATCAAAAGTTGTTTTATGTTTTTCTCTCTCTTGCAACCCTAGATCTAGTGATTAGCTTAGTGTAGTCTATCATAGACAGTTCCATTTGCAAATTGCAATGTGAACGTCTTTATTTTAAATAGAATAAAAGTTAAAGGATTTAGAATAAGTAATGTTGAAATGAATGGATCGATGGAGGGGTTTAGGATAGAAACAGACAGAGGATAACGAGAAAGAAGGCTGTCATGCTTATGCTTCATTGTATGATTATTTGATAATTGAAAAATTTATTAATCATGCGATTAATCCTTGGCATTTGGAATTACATGTGCAGTTTTCCCCAACATTAATTAAGTTGGTTATTTGCTTGATGATTTTCATGTACATTTTGCTCCATACTATTTTGAATTGAATGCGTAATGTTGGTTTAAATTGTTTTTAACATAACATCAACAAAGTTGGTTTTAGTTGCATGATTGATGAAAAAAAGTGTTATTGTTGTTTCAGTGTCTATTCTCCTTCAATGTGAGCAATGTTTTAAAACTCGAACCGGTGGCCGACTCGGTGAAGGTACCGAGTCACTGTGTCAAGGGTCGGACCGAAGAGTCGACAGTTGAACCGGATGACCAAAACCGGAACCGCGTGACTCGGACTCGGTCTCTATTTCGCAAATTTTAAGACCTATATAGTATATAATAGGCTAAATAGCACTTTTGGTCATTTATCTTTGCTCCAGATTTCACTTTGGTCCTTTATCTTTTTTTTGGTCCGTTTTGGTCCTTTATCTTTCATTTTCGTTTCACTTTGGTCATTTATCTTTTTTTTGTCCGTTTTGGTCCTTTATGTTTCATTTCGTTTCATTTTGGTCCCTCACGTTATTATTTAATTCAATTAAAACATTAAAACAATTAAAACAATTAAAACAAAATTATTTTAAAATAATTAAAACAATATTTTGGTCCCCCACCGTGAACCCCCCCCCCCACCGTGAACCACCGTCAGCCACCAACAACCACCACCCATCATTCATCATCTTCAACCATTCATATCCCCACCATTAAAACAATATGTGTGTGTGTGTGAGAATTAAAGAATAGAAAGAAAGAAAGAAAAGGAAGGTACGCGAGAAAGAAGAGAAACAGAGAGAAAGGAGAGAAAAGGAAAAAAGAAGAGAAAAGAATGGGTGAAGGAGAAGAAGAGGAAAAACGAAGTCCAAAGGCTCATCAAAACGACTTCCTTCCAACACGAAAAACGTTCAGCATTACTTCCTATTCGATTTGGTACCAACATCATCATCATCAACTCACTCTACACAAATTCACCATTTTCGAATATTGTGAAGAAATGAGGAATGTTGAGTTTCTTGGCTCATTCTTGTCTTGAAAGCTTAGGGATATGCCATTGAGTGATTGATTGCAAGCTTGAAGTGAAGAAATTAGAGTTTGGTTGGGTTAAGGTGAGTGGAACAAAAATTGGGGTTTATGTGTGAATAGTGATTTGAGGTTGAAGATGATGAATAGTGGGGGGGGGGGGGGGAGGGGTTCACGATGGGGGACCAAAATATTGTTTTAATTGTTTTAAAATAATTTTGTTTTAATTGTTTTAATTGTTTTACTTGTTTTAATGTTGTAATTGAATTAAATAATAACGTGAGGGACCAAAATGAAACAAAATGAAACATAAAGGACCAAAACGGACAAAAAAAAGATAAAGGACCAAAGTGAAACGAAAATGAAAGATAAAGGACCAAAACGGACCAAAAAAAAGATAAAGGACCAAAGTGAAATCTGGAGCAAAGATAAAGGACCAAAAGTGCTATTTAGCCTATATAATATATAATATAGTATTCTACACTGCGTGACTCCTCACATTTCTCAAAAATTCTACACACTAATCGAAGCTTTTTTTTCCAACACATCTCTCATCTCTATCTAATGAGACTCTGCACAAGGTTCACTGATCAAAAAACCACATTGCCCAAGGTTTTGTTTTTACTATTATTTTAATAACTTCATTCAATTTATAATATATACAAAGAACCATGCGAGCTACTTTTCTTTTTTAATAACCACACTACTCAAGGTTTGGTCCATTTTAATAACTTCATTCAAAAAACCATTCATCTTGTCTTCTCTTTCATTTCTTCTGGTCTATCTTCTGCTCTTTCTTTTCTTTTTTTCTTCCATGCGAGCTACTTTCAGAGCATCTCCAGCGAAGAAAAACTGCTTAAATCGCGAAGTTTTTCTCTGTCTTTCTACAAGTGCGACCGAGTCACCGGGTCAGCCGAGTTGCTGGTTTTTCGGAAAAAACCGGCCGAGTTAGACGAGTTCCAACGAGCCACTGCATATCCAATCTAACTTGTTGCTCGAGCCGGTCATGGTGCTGGTTCCCGGTTCGACCGGTCCGACCGACCGAACCGAGCCGAGTTTTAAAACACTGAATGTGAGTCTAAGTGGCTGAAACAGTCTCTTGCTATAGCTTCCAATGATGCTTTGGGGCACGCGCTAATAATAAAACATTAAGGTATAGAAAACAATAAAGGATCCGAAAACAATAAACAATTTGATGCTTTGGGGCTGCAAATGTGTTATTAATTGTTATTAACTGCAAATGTGCTTTTTTATAGGGCCATAACAAAGACATTCTGAATCTTTAGTTTGATTTATAGACACGAGAAACACTATAATTTGAAATTTTTTAAAAAAGGGACAAATCAATCCCAGTCGATAAGACAAATCAAAATAGCTAGGCTCCTTTATTCCTCGAAACCAGAATCGTGCATTTTGAGACAAATTGGTACCTCATTGTCTTCAACCTTCAAATTTCTGGTTTCTCAAACCAGAAATCATTTTCACGCATAGAGAGAGAAGGTCGCACACATACACACACAGACAAAGAGAGAGACACACAACACACACACACAGGAGCAGAAGATAGGTGTCATTTTTCACTATTTTTTTGTTTTGATTTACGATTTGTGTGTTATTTTTAATTCCATTTTATATTTTGATTTTTATACGTTCATTGTTGCTTACAAGAATGAGCAGCCATGGATCTCAAGCTACTCAATTTTCTTCTGGTGATTCAGCAAATACTTATATAATTTGGAGTGGCCGAAGATGTTGTTGTGGAAAAAGAGCCGCTGTAACCCATGCAAGGACAACAGCTACCTTCTGCCCCTTCTCTGTGTGTGTGTGTCCCCCCCCCCCTCTCTCTCTCTCACTACAACAGATTTGGTGATGGACAGCGCTTTTTTTAGCCATGGGTAGCGCTTCTAAGCGCTGCTAAACATAGCACTACTGATTCCACTCCCACAATGGGCAGCATTTAAGAAGCGCTGCTCATTGATAGCCATGGGTAGCGCTCCTGGGAAAAGCGCTGCTCATCATGTTAGCACATTATGGGAATGGGTAGCGCTTTTTAGCGCAAGCGCTGCTCATTCCCAAAAGGCGCTAACACAATGGGTAGCGCTTACAGTCAAAAGCGCTACTCATTCCCTTAGCACTTTTTAGGAATAGGTAGCGCTTCCGCATAAAAGCACTGCCCATTCCCGAAAGCGCTTAGGGGATGAGTAGCGCTTTGTCCAAAAAGCGCTGCCCATTGTGTAAATTTTTTTTTAAATTTTTTTTTTCTGTTTTTTGTTTATTTTCCTTTTTACATTTGCAATTTTCCCAGTCATATACAGCCAATACAATCCAATCCATTATGTATACTTAACAACCTATATATATATAAACTAGCTAACAACAAATTATAACTATCCAATTGCACCAATATGTCAACATATATATACCCAACAAGATGGAACCAAAATAAACTAGCTAACAAGTTACATTATCCAATTCATATGTATCCAAAACTAGCTAGCAACTTACAATATGAACCAAAACTAGCTAGCAACTTACAATATGAACCAAAACTAGCTAGCTAACAACTTATATGTATCCAAATAAAACTCTAACAACTTACAATATTACATTCTAACCAAAATAAATAAAAAAACGGGAGACATAACGGCACCACTCTCCCCTAAGCTCGGTAAGCTGCTCATCAGAGTATGTCTTCAACCGACAATCGGGAAAATACTGAAATCATAGAAATAAATAAAATTAGAATTGAAATGGGTAAATGGAATTAACTATTATTATATCAAAATCAAAAATAATTCTAAGTAGAAACCTGGCTGGGAATAGTCGTTTGGTTGTGGGTAATAATTTCCTTCATAGATTTCATTACGTAATACCCACAATCATTGGTATTGGGTTGTTTTGGACACTACAAAATAAAAGATTAGTTAATTGTTAAATTTAATTTAATACATTTTTTTGACAAAATAATGTAATTAAATATATAAGAACATTGATTACAAACTTACAACTATTGGTATCCATTTGGTGCTTGATTGTTCCAATCCCCAATATTCCATCAAACAACTGAACACAATGTCATATAACTATATTATTCGAAATACATACGTGTATAAGTAAAATTAAGAAATATGCAGATGGATCGAAATACACACATCTATTAAATATCTCGATCAACTCGGGGTAGTTGTTGAAATGACCATGCAATGAATCAAAGTAGTACACCGTATCTTTCTTAGGATTTATTGCAAACAGAATCCAATGTTCCCTACAAAATAAAATTTTGAATAAGTAATTGACTAGTATTTAAAAAATGCATGTTATATAAGAATGGATTAAATCTCTCACCGTAAGAGACACAGTGCCAAAAACATGGTATTGACGCTTGTATTTTGAGCTTCCCATAAGCGTTGAGTGATATAATTTGTAACCTCTTTCCTGTTTTGTTCCACAAGCGTCTCATAATTACGCAGATTGGGCGACCCATCACGAAGGTTTGTATTATCCGGACACAAGAACACAAATCTCTGTGTCTGTTCCGAAGGGATCAAAATGTCCTCGTACAAGTACCTATAATTAGAGATATATATACAAATTAATTTAACGATATAATAAAATAAATTCAATGATGTCAAATAATAAATTACATACGTAGACATATGCTCTAATAGAAGTACTGGTTGCCCACTACATTTTACATACATTATCGATATCCCGACGTGTGATCGTCAGTGTTTGACCAGAAATCCCAAAAATTTGGTCATCCATATCTCTATTTCAAGCAGGGCTGCCTTAGTCATCCTGCATTCTGCGTGCATTTCGGCATAACAAATTATCTTATAATCATTAATGGAAGAGGCGGAGGGCTGAGACACAATTGGAGAAGGGGAGGGCTGAGTCACTTTTGGAGGAAGGGAGGGCTGAGTCATTTTTGGAGGAGGGGAGAGCTGAGTCACTGTTGGAGGAGGGGAGGGCTGAGTCACCTTTCCAGGTGGGGCGGGCTGAGAAACTTGTGTAGAAGGGCCAAACCGAGACACTTTCTTGCCAGTAGATTTTGCCTTGCCAACACTTTTGCCCCTAGATTTTGCATTTTGGCGTACCTATATATAAAAAATAATAATTACTTAGCACACAATATATGACAAAAAATAATAATTAGTTAGTTACAAATATATTGTCACTTACAACGACAAGGTGTGCTGGCCATGCCACAAAGGTACCGACTGCATGTTGCACAATCAGTAAATCTATACTGTCAACTGGAACAGGCAATGGTGCATGCCCCACAATTGCACAGTCAACTCTGACTCTAAGATGATCTGGAGGTAGGGGTAAATTGTGCATCAAGGGACCCAATTGTTTACATATAGAGCCTATTGCAACCATTTTATGTGGGTTTGACATATACAATTCACACTCACGCTCATTGTTGTCCTAAATCAATTATAAACAAAAAATAATAAAGACATTATTTGATGTAATATATATGTACAGAAAAGAGAGTTTAATAATTAATTCTTTATTTATTGTAAAAAACAACAATTAATACCTCAATTGACGGAATGGTGCAGCTATCTCGTGCGCTATTTGTGGCAGGGGATGGTACCGCAGGCGAAACCAACCCATATTGCATTTTGAAATGACTAAGTTCAGCCCTTAGATCTTCATACAATACTCGCAACTCTCTACTTTGTTGACAATCATGATGCTCATCATGAGTTTGCTTCTTTGGTCCAAGGTAGTCGGTTGGATTAACGCCAAATCCACAACCCTTTGTACGACCCAAGTATTCTTCCCTTTCCAAGGCACGAGCAAGGATTTCCTTTTCAGAGCAATCAGTGATCTCTCCCTGTGACACAGACTGTGATATGGTTTCCTGAATCATAAACAAAAGTATAATAAAATTATTATACATTATAAAGATCATAAAAGTTTCAAAACAATATTTGAATTTTGGAAATACTTACAATTCTATGAGTCACCTCCTTAGTTTTGGGATCCACAATCTCCCCATCCTTGTTTTGTTGGCCTTTACCCACAAAACATGCCACTCAATACTTTCTTTACTAGAATCTTTCCCACTCTCCTCCAACTATATTTAAATTTACCAAATGTTAAGAAATTATAAACAAAAGATTCATTAAATGAAAAGAAATCAAGCTTATTGTGTCTTACCAATCTCTCTTCAATAATTTGATATCCACTAGCACCGCCTCTATAAGGGTATTCACAACCATAAGCTCTCTCTCGATTCTCTTGGCTTGCTTTCTATTTAGAGAGATAAGTATACATTAAGGCATAATATATAATTGTCAAATATATTTTAAGTTATAACTTATTAGATTATAGTACTAACCAAGAATTCTGGATCTTCGGTGCGTTTCCTAACAAATATACCCCAATCCTCCTCTGTAATAAATCCACTATATAGTGGTGGAGGCTCCCATCTGATGTTTCCACTATGATCTCTCAGCCATTTATTTGTTAGACTAGTCCTGAAATTCCGATGTAACTTTCCAGCTTCCTTCATTAACCAGGCTTTTCGAGACTCATCCACATCAAAAAAATTCTGCTTACACATATTCAATGAAAATGATATAAATATATATGGTTACAAAATTACTAAATAAGATAACTAAAGAGATCTAAAATTATATATCTGTATTGTTAACCAGAACTCCTCTTTTTGTTTCATCAAAACGACATTTTTTCTCTCATTCCAACTAGTGATTGTAATTGCTATCATTTGTTTTACCTTACTACCAACGAAGGTAATCAAATGTGTTCTTCCAATTGGTTGACCCTTAACATTCCACTCGACCTGTATTGTGTCTTACCAATCTCTTTTCAATAATTTGATATCCACTAGCACCGCCTCTATAAGGGTATTCACAACCAGAAGCTCTCTCTCGATTCTCTTGGCTTGCTTTCTATTTAGCGAGATAAATATACATTAATGCATAATATATAATTGTCAAATATATTTTAAGTTATAACTTATTAGATTATAGTACTAACCAAGAATTCTGAATCTTCGGTGCGTTTCCTAACAAATATACCCCAATCCTCCTCTGTAATAAATCCACTATATAGTGATGGAGGCTCCCATCTGATGTTTTCACTATGATCTCTCAGCCATTTATTTGTTAGACTAGTCCTGAAATTCCGATGTAACTTTCCAGCTTCCTTCATTAACCAGGCTTTTCGAGACTCATCCACATCAAAAAAAATTCTGCTTACACATATTCAATGAAAATGATATAAATATATATGGTTACAAAATTACTAAATAAGATAACTAAAGAGATTTAAAATTATATATCTGTATTGTTAACCAGAACTCCTCTTTTTGTTTCATCAAAACGACATTTTTTCTCTCATTCCAACTAGTGATTGTAATTGCTATCATTTGTTTTACCTTACTACCAACGAAGGTAATCAAATGTGTGTCGTTTCTTCCAATTGGTTGACCCTTAACATTCCACTCGACCTGCATTATGTCATTAGTAAATTAGTTAACAAACAATTAAAACTAAGTATTGAATTAAGTTAATTAGTAATTAGTAACTAACTGATAATTTTCCTTTTCCTTTATTAATCCGACCGATGATATCCTTTTTGGCAGTAATTCCAAGGGGAGCCTGCTTCCTGATCTAGTTTCCAACATCACTCTCATGACCGCTGTCATGCCCACTACCATGATCACTAAGATCTGCCATCTGACCTGCAATAAAACATAATCATTGTTATTGTCAAGAAGATGAAAACTATGTAGATAGATAATGAAGAGACAAGCAGAAAAAGTAAAATATCTACATAGCAGAAAACTATGTAGATAAATAACCAGTCAAAGAAGATGAAAACTAAATTACCTTTTTCCTTTTCTTGGATATAATTTTATTTGCAATTCGCTTCTTGGTACTTTGTTTTTGAAGAATCGTAATTCCATCACTATGATCCTTTCTATCATACACAACATCCTCTCTAGGAGTGCTTTCCCCTACTATTGGTAGTGATGTCCTGAAGAAAGGGTCGTCCTCAATACCATCATCATCGATTTCTTGATCATCAAAGTCATTCACCAATTTTTTATTTGTCAATAAAACAATGGACCAATTGATATCAACTGGATCAGTGACATAAAACACTTGTTGAGCTCGGGATGCCAAAATAAAAGGCTCATCTTTATATCCTAAATTGTTGAAATTCACCCACATGAACCCCGCCCGACTCATCAATCTGTAAACCATTATTATTGTCAACCCACTTACATTAGAACACAGGCTCCCGAAACATGTTGTAATCCAACTCCCATAGGTGTTCAATGACCTCGAAGTATGACATATTCGCGTATATGGTATTTCTGTCTTTGACACTTGATGTATGCATAGCTTGAGCTACAAGAGTCACCCAACTATTTTGCATTTTACTCTGATCATCATGGTTTTTTGTATAGAACGTGTACCCGTTCATTAGATAGCTGGTGTAAGAGAAAACTTGTATATTTGGACCTTTTGCTAACCATCTCAATCTTTCTGAAATCGAGGTAGTGTGCTATATATTTTAGCCACACTATGAAATTCCGATTGTGTTCTTTTGTTAACCAAACTTGACCCTTATATGGGTGATCACTCTTAAGTATGTCCATGTGCTTGGCAACATATGAATCAACCTCACTGTCATGGTGCAAAACTTATAAGTGTGATTGATCTAGTTCTTTCCTTGATACCATCACTATTTTAGTTCCTGACATCCCTTTACTAATGCTTCCTAAGTCACGAGACATTGGCCGTCCCACAGAATATTCAAGACTAGATAGATAGCCGGTGCAGAACTCAATAGCTTCTTCAACTATGTAGCGCTCAACAATACAACCCTCGGGTCGTGATCAGTTTTTCACATATCCTTTTAGTATCTCCATGTAACGGTCAAACGGATACATCCATCTCATGTAACATGGGCCACACAATTGTGTCTCTCACTGTTTGGCCAGTGATGGATTTCTTGCCACGCCTAAGGTGAAAGACGCGGATTACACAGACAGAGATTAACATGATATAACCCCTGATCCGGCCTCAACACAGGAAGAGCCCTGATCTGCACAACGTTATATCCCAGAATCCTGCCCCAAGGCAAGGAACCAAATTCCCTTCTTTTTTTACTCGTTCTAATTTTTTATGGAATTTTTGGTAATTGATCATCCCCCCGGGTTTTAATGTTGGGCAGGTCCGAGAGTAAGATGGCTATCTTTTTAGCAGGAGAAAACCTCTAGCTTTAGCAAGTACTACTCTAACTACTCCAGGATAGTATAACCGATGATATGATGTTCTTTTCGCTCTTGGAGTAAGATCAGTATGTTTTAAAGGTGCGTAGCTATGAAGTCAAGAGATTCCGGAATCTCTCTTTCCTGTGCTATCAAGAATAAGGAATAGCCAGCAAGGTATTCTTATACGCGCGCCAGAAAGACACGGCCTCAAGACAGCTTCGGCAACAGAAAGTCGAGCTGAGGAATACAGAAGAGAAGCGGTCTCCCAGATGAAGCAGCAGGCATCGGTCCGTAGAACTTATAAAAAAGAGATGGTTGTGGCGCGAAGTACTCTTGTGCACCTCCGTCACTCGGCTCTCGCGCAACCCCGCTCCGTTATGCTTCGCTTCTACAACTATGTCCCTACTTTCGGTACTGACTTTCCTTTCCACCTCAATCTTCGCTACTCTGACCCTCCCGCTACCTGATCTATTCCCACAGTTCTCTAAAGGTCACCTGGATGAAAGGCTTTTCACACAGATGAACTATTAGATGAATCATTATGTCAAAAAACGAAGGTGGGAAATACATATCAAGCTCACACAAAGTGACAGTAATTTCTCTTTGCAATGATGGCAACTTTCTAGGGTCAATCAGTCTACTACAAATCGCCTTAAAGAAGAAAGAAAGTTTAGTTAGGGTCTTGCGCACTTTCTTAGGAAAAATGGATCGTATACTAATGGGTAGCAAATTCTCCATTAGAGCATGACAATCATGGGGCTTTAAAGACTCTAACTTGAGGTCTTTCATCGATACAAGGTTCATAACATTTGAAGAGTAACCCTCTGGAACTTTAACTCCATGAAGAAACTTACAAAACGCGGTCTTCTCCTTTTTAGATAGAGTATGAGCTGCCGGAGGTAGATATGTACGTGTACCCTTCTTTATCGGACCCAATTCTGGTCTCAACCCCATACTAAGCAAGTCCAACCTCGAGTTGATGGTATCTTTAGTCTTTCCTGGCAGTAAGGTACCAATGACACTTTCAAAGACATGTTTTTCAACATGCATCACATCAATGAAGTGTCTTACATATAATGACCTCCAGTATGGCAACTCAAAGAAAATCGACTTTTTCTTCCACCCCCGTTTGGCAAGCTCTCCTGCAAAAGGCTTCCCAAATTTAATGTTCAAATCTTTCACCTTTTCAAATAGTTGTTCACCCGTCAAAGCCATGGGAGCTTTACGGGTTTCGGTATTCCCATTGAATGCCTTTTTCAACAGTCGATACTGATGAGTAGATGGCAAAAATCTACGATGACCAGGGTAGATATTCTTCTTACCATGTTCCAACCACATCCAATCAGTGTTATCTTCACATATACGGAATGCGCACTGACCTTTGTTACTGTACCCAGATAGATTGCAGTATGCTGGAAAGTCATTAACTGCGCCAAAAATCATAGCCCTCAGGGTGAAATTTTCTTCTCTGAACCCATCATACACCTCTACTCCAGTTTCCCACATTAGCTTCAAGTCTTCAATTAAAGGAGCCAAGTATACATCAATATCATTTCCTGGGTGCTTGGGCCCAGTAATTAACAAAGACAACATCATATATTTGTGTTTCATGCAAAGCCATGGAAGTAAGTTATAGATCGCCAAAATCACGGGCCATGTACTGTGGGAGCTACTATGAATACCGCGCGGGTTAAATCCATCAGCAGACAATGCAAGTCGTAGGTTTCTTGGATCCAACCCGAAATTAGGATAATCAATATCAATTTTTTTCCATTGCGGAGAATCCGCCGGGTGTCGTAGCATGCCATCTTTAATCCTTTCGTCCTGATGCCATGTCAAGTGTTTTGCATCTTCTGAACTACGGTACATGCGCCTAAATCGAGAAACTATGGGGAAATACCACAACACCTTTTCTGGAGCAGATTCTTTCTTTTTATACCGCGATGCATTACATTTAGGACACGACTTTAACAATGTATGTTCATTCCGAAACAAAATGCAATCAATGGGACAAGCGTGTATCTTCTCATAGTTCAAGCCAATGGACCCTAACATTTGTTTTGCATCATACGTCCGAGAAGGGAGCACATTATCCTTCGGCAACATTTCTTTCAATAGTGCGAGTAATTCCGTAAAGCTCTTATCCGTCCATCCGTGGCAAGTTTTCAAGTTATACAACTTTATCACAACCAATAATTTTGTGAATTCAGTACAACCCGAATACAACGGTGTCTCCGCATCCGTTATCAACTTCTCAAACATTTGAGAACAGTCATTAAGATCGTCTTCAACAGCCTTTGCCATCTCTTCAAATTCGTCCCCATCAAATGTAGGTCTTTCGGTGTCAACCGGCGCACATCTCTCAGTACTATTACCCATATTTGAAGATTCATCTCTTTCATCACCATGCATTGTCCAACAAGTGTAACTTTGATCAATTTCGTAACCCTTTAAATGTCTTGCCAACTCCTCTGCATTAACTGATTTTACATAACAACAACTTAAACAAGGACATTTGATATTACTAGAAGTCCCTAAACGTTCAACAGCACATATCACAAAATAATCCATTCCAGCGACATATTCCTTGGACAGACGATTGGCAAACATCCACTTTCTATCCATAATTTCCCAATATTTATAATAAAATCCTGATAAGAGAACTTAAACCTATTATAGGTGAAAAACACACAACGTACAATTTTTTTGAAGCTAAGACATTCAACTATTTTCAACTAAAGAAATCAATGACTTTGAGGTCTTCCATATTTCCATTCTTCATATAATAAATACAAGAAAACAACAAAAGTACCTGAACAAGTGGAAGCAACAATGAACTCGAACGAACGAGAATCACGAACTAGAACGAACTCTCGAACCAGGATGAACTCGAACAACAAAGGCGAAGCTCCGACAAAAAAAACTTGCAAAACCTAACAAACAATTCGCATATTCGATTTAGGCATATTCGATTTTACTTTGCTAGTTTCATTCACCAAACATCTACAATTTAAGAAGATTATCAATTCCAAAACCAAATCATTTATTTACAAGCTCCAAGTCATGTATAGAATTACTAGTTTCATGGAGTAAAATAAACAACAAATCAGCCCCAAATTCAACATCAATCCTCAATTTCTCAAGTTTAGAAATACAACACAAGAATCCCTTAACCTAGAACGACATTCAAATAACAAGCATTTCATTCGGTAATTTCAACAAACACTTCACCTACATTTCACCTCAAGTTTAGAAACACTTCACCCTTTCAAACAACCAATCATCAAGCATCAACTTAACATATAATAATCTAACCTAAGGTTCCAATGCAATTAAAATAACTAAAACAACATGCAATGGCGCGAGGAAACGAGCGTGGAGGGATACTAATCTCTGTACGCAGTGAGGAAATGATGACGAGCTCACGACGTCAAGGGAAGAACACGAGCTCACAGCGAGAGTGAACGAAACCAAATCGTGAAAATGTGGAGTTGGGGGTTTTCTGGAACGATGGTTTTCAGGAAACGAAAGAGTGAATGAAACGAGGGAGCGAGTGTGAGGTTGTTGGGTTGTTCTTCGCGATGGAGCAAGTGTGAGGTTCCTGGGTTTGTTCTTTGCGAGGGAGAGAGTGGGAGGCGAATTGTGAGAGAGAGACATTGGAGAGTGGGAATGTCAAATAAAATATAAGTAATAGGCAGCGTTTGCCTTTAAAGCATTGCCCATTGCCAACAGCGCGTTCACCCATATACAGCGCTTCCTAAAAAGCGCTACCCATCGCCCCACCCATACATAGTGTTTGCCTTTAAAGCGCTACCCAATGCCAACAACGCGTTACCCATACGCAGCGCTTCCTAAAAAGCGCTGCCCATCGCCTCACCCATAGGCAACATTTCTTAAAAACCGCTGCCCATTGCCCCAGCGCCTTTTAACCAAAAGTAGCGCTTACAGCAGGAGCGCTGCCCATTCCCTGCGCGTTCAAAGCAAATGCAGTGCTTACATCAAGAGCGATGCCCAATAGGGTGCCCTTTTTATCAACATCTGACGTAGTGAGCTATCTCTCTCTCTCTCTCTCTCTCTCTCTCTCTCTCTCTCTATATATATATATATATATATATATATATATATATATATATATATATATATATATATATATATATATATATATATGCGTGAAAATGGTTTCTGGTTTGAGAAACCAGAAATTTGAAGGTTGAAGACAATCAGGGACCAATTTGCCCCAAAACGCACAGATACTGATTTGTCCATTTTTTTAAAATTTTCAAATTTGTAATGCCAAGGACTAATTTGGTCCAAAAATATAACTTACGTGTTTAACGTGACATGCACCATGTACTTAACGTGCCCCGTAGGAGACGTTAGATGAACGGCCAATGTATGAATACGGAGGGACTAACGTGTCTTGTTTTAAAATTATCGGGGACTAATGTGTCCCGAAAAAATTGACATGGACCAATTTGTCCCACGAGGAAATTGTTGGGGACCAATTTGAATCTTTACTCTTAATTGGAAATTGTTGTGGTGGTGTCACTGGCTCGTTCCAGCGTAGTCTCTACGATAGAAGTTACATTACATAAACATACAAGTGAAAATGAATGATAAGAAAGAAAACTGACAAAACACAGCCAATGAAATAATATAAAGCTTGACAATGATGTTATAGATGAAACAAAATATGTTAATTTCTTCAACTTTCTTAAGAGAATTAACATAATTATTAGTCGTAAAACACCATTGTGGTGGAAATTTTTATTGAATCCGTAGGTTTTTCTTATTTTGGACCGGGACGCCATCAAGTTTGGACCGGGACACCATCAAGTTTGGACATCATTCCCTCACTCTAAATTTTAGTGATAAACAAAAAGATGAATTTTCTCTTATTTTAGACCAGGACTTCATCAAGTCTGGATGTCATTCTCTCACTCTAAATTTTAGTGATAAACAAAAGATGATGGCAAACAAACTGAGTGATTGACGTAGAACTATAGATACATCGACACATATTTCTCGTTGATGAGGGAATCTTCCCTATGGGACTCTATCTAGTACTAGTTCATATATACCCGCTTATGTTGTCTTACTTAGCTCGAGAGATCGCCTTTGGAGTTGTGCGCAATGAAACCTAGTTTGTAAATAAAAATAGTTTATATATGCACTTCTCCAAATGAATTGCTTAATTAATAGAAAAGTATGTAAAACTAATTCAAATAATCTTATTTGTCTAACATCTAAATATTGTAAAAATAAATTATAAATATTATCATACTTCATTGATAATAGAGATTGTTGAATTAATTATAGTACAGTATATAATATCGAACTTATTTCATGTGCTAGACTAGTTGTGGTTTGAAAGTTTGTTGTTAACCCACTAAATAAAAATGGAAAATATATAAATGCATTAGTTTCTTTAATTAGTTGAGAGAGTTTGAATAAAACTTTAAAAAATTTCCAAAAATAGTTTAGGTAAATAATTTGTTAGTTCTATAAATATATTTATATTAAATTTCTATTCTCTAAACCACTTGTATATCACTGGACCACAACCTTTACAAGTCTTCCTTTATGAAGTCTTTGTCTTTGTTTTATCCAATGTGTTATCCCCAAAATCTAAACCACAAATCAAAAAAATTAGTTAATTTTATATGGGAAAGAGAAATTGTGAGGTAGTTTACCAAATTAACCTTCATTAATGACATTGGGAAGTCAAATTAGTAGAGTAATGAAAGAGATATTATTAAATAATGAATGGTATGGTAGGAAAGAAACATTAATGTTTCATTGGGACAAATTTTTCTAGCTAGAAAGTCATATAATATGGGACGGAGTAACATTTAGTGTTTTTCGGGAGAGTTTAACATTTTTTGAAACGCTAATTCAAGTAGCGTTTTAGTGGATGGCGTATAACGTCTCACTTTTTTGGCATTTTACCCTTACTATTTTTCTTAAATAACTTCTCTTTTTTTTTTTTCTATTTTTTCACCAACATGGGTTGGTCCAAGCGGTAACTGGGCTTGGATCCTACGGTCTTGGGTTCAAATCTTGGGTGTGGCAAAAATTCTGTTGGGAGGGGAGAACCGTAAGGACCGGCAAAGCCGAATATACACGTGGCCAGCCAAGTTCCTCGACGTAAATTACTCATCGGCAAGGCCGGTGGAAACTGCACACAAAAAAAATTGACTTCTCTTTCTTCATTAAACTTTTTGTCATCATTAACTAATTTAATCATTACTTAAATATTTTTTTATGTTATTTTACTTTTATCAACTATTTTAACCGCTAGTTTTACCAAACACATAATTTAGTATTAATTAGCTTTTTCGTTATCTGCTATCCACTACTTTTTACTAAACAGAGCCTAAAACTAACCCAAAAATCAAGTTATTAAGTAGTCTCAATTACAAAGTGTTAAAATCCACATGAATTTCATTGAATCGCGAAGAGAAGAGTGTTGGAACGAGAGTTTTAATTAAAGAGATGCTAGAATTCCTCTTTCTACAAATAGTATATTCGTCTATCATGTTCACAGAATGACATTATGATGAAATTTAGCCATTTAACAACTCTTATAAAAAAACCAGCCATATAGAACACTCAATATTTGTTATGATAAAAAAGGACGTTCATACAAGAAACAGGTAGCATAGTATTTTTGCCGAGTATAAGTGTTACATGCTATCACATAGTTCTTTTGTCTTGCTTGTACGAGTATACACGTGGCCAGCTTGTACGAGTATACACGTGGCCAGCCAAGAGAATAAAAAATAAATATGCATGGGTATAAAATAAATAAATATGCATGTGGATATTTTTAAACAACCCAATTTGATCTGTTAGATTGCCTGAAAGTTGAGAACTCCAGATTTTGAGTTTCATTAGCCTATGCGAAACACAAGGAGTTAGAATTTCTAGAATTTCATTAACCCGTTGGTTGAGTTTTAGATATGAGAAATTAATCTCCCTTAAGTTGCAGAGATTACCAAAAGAAGGTGGAATTTTTCCTTCAAGTTTGAATTTAAAATCTAGTCTGTTTGAACTCGATCAGACGGCTCCGAGCTAGCTGAATGCATGACTGCACACTCTCTCCTGTTGCACACAAATCAGGTCTATTTATTTGCTTGTTGATTTTCAAGTATATTTTGTGGCATACTATTTACACGATTAGAAACGATCATTATATTCTCTTGCTTTTGAAAAATTGGAAATGAAACAAAAAAAGAAAATTGATAGCCTCCATGCCCTGTTGAAGAAAAAGTGAACATAACATTCTATCCGATTCTTGTCCCTTAATTTATGTTGTTATAGGGATTGTGATACTAATTAGATATATGCTTCTATAGTGTAAAGTAAATACAAATTACCCTCAATGCTAATATTATACTATAACTTTATTTCCAACATCATATAAAATGGCAATGCTATAATACAGATTTTTCATTCACCAACAAGACTGCATTTTGTACCACATGTCATCTAGGAAACGATAATAGGTATGCCTCCATGATCTAGAAATGAACAAAGGAGCAACCACTGCCCAGAATCCCATAATAAATCCCAATGCCATAGTCACAAAGAACCAGTTAATTCCATGTGCATCACTACTCTCCTTGTCATTGTGATCATCAATATTAGGAATTTGTTTATGGGAACTGCAGTTAACAGGAAGTGGCGGGCCGCACAAATTGTTGCCGACAAAGTCGGATGCATCAAAACTCTGTAATTGGGTGCCTGTTGGAATTGCCCCTTTCAAATGATTATAAGACAAGTCAAGCTTTTTGAGAAAGCTTATGTTTGATATGGCTGGAGGGATTTCTCCAGAAAGTTGATTCCATGAGAAATCAACGTGTTCCAGTGATTTCATATTGCCAATATGTTGCGGGATTTGGCCACTCAATTGATTCCTAGACAAATTCAGATAAATCAACCCATCTAGATTTGTGATTTCTTGAGGTATTTCTCCAGATAAGTTATTATCAGAAAGATCAACATTTGTCACCAAGCCAAGAATGCTTGTGTACTCTATAGCTTTTCCTTCTAACCATATGATTGAACTGACTATATCTCCTATCCCCCGCACAGATACTCTATGTAGGTAGGAATGCATAAATAAATCTTTACTCTTATTCCTTAGCATCATTGCACTAAATTGGTTGAAACAATTTGGTATGCTTCCAGAGAAATTGTTTTTTGCAAGGTCCAAATCCTGAAGAAAAATCATATCACATATTTCTTTAGGAATTTGACTCGAAAATCCGTTTGACCGAAGACGGAGAATTTTCAAGTTTGAGAGCCTTTCTCCAACCCATGTTGGAATAGTTCCGTTGAACTTGTTTTCCCCAAGGTCCAAGTAAATCAAGTTGTTATTCTTCTTTAGAAAAGTAGGAAATGTTCCAGAGATTGAGTTGCTACGAGCATGTAAAACCTGCAGCTGATTTAATGAACCTATGGAAGCGGGTAAGTTCCCAACAAAGTAATTGTTTTGTAAATTTACATCCACAAGATTTGGCCACATTTTCCAGCAATCTGGTATTTCCCCTGATAAATTATTTAATGCCAGATTGAGAAATTCTACCTGCATTGGGTTGTGTTGTTTTTTGCATAGAAAATCAGTCATGAACCCGGAGAATGAATTGCTTGAAAGATCTAACCAGAACATGGAATCATAAAAAAAACAGGGTAATTTACCACGTAAGAGATTTGAGCTTAAATCAACAGCGTCGATAGGTATCGACTTCACTATTGTATATGCAAGCTCACCGTGGATATGATTATGAGAGAGATTCAAATATCTAGCTTTAGAGACTATTTCCCAAAACCAAGGGTAGATAGAATCTGATATCCCAGTGTTAGACAAATCCAAATACTTGATACCCTTTTGCGACTGAATCCATGTTGGAAAGTGAGGACCCAATTTCCACGAGCTCATTCGCAGTACATATAGATGGAAGTTAGGATGCCAATTGGGATCCACCTCTAAAGTAAAATTGTTATCTGAGGCAGAAAACACTTTCAAGCTTGTGAAATTGGCAAAATCATCTTCTGTGACAACTCCTTGAAATAGGTTGTAAGAAATGGCAAGAAATGACAATTCAGAGAGTGATGTAAGAACCTCAAATGGGTTTCCATTGAATTGATTTTTGGAAAGATAAAGGGCTCTTAACGATGACATTTTTGCAAATGATCTCGGAATTGCGCCGTGAATTGAGTTGTTAACAAAATCTAGTGTGAGGATATTTTTAAACAACCCAATTTGATCTGTTAGATTGCCTGAAAGTTGAGAACTTCGGATTAAGAGTTTTGTCAGCCTCTGCGAAACACAAGGAGTTAGAATTTCTAGAATTTCATTAACTCGTTGGTTGAGTTTGAGATATGAGAAATGAATCTCCCTTAAGTTGCAGAGATTACCAAAAGAAGGTGGAATTTTTCCTTCAAGTTGATAATTAAATGACAAATCAAGTTTGACTAGGGAAGTCAAATTTCCCAAGGCATCAGAAATATTCCCACACAAGCTGTTCCCTCCTAGGTTCAAGAACTTGAGATGATGAAGACTGTATAACCAATCGGGTATTGAGGAGGAGAATGAATTGTCAGAAAGGTCAAGATTTTCAAGAAGTGTGAGGTTTTGAATACCATCGGGAATTGGACCTTGGATGTTATTATCTTGTAATTCAAGAGAAACGAGTTTCCTCAATCCAAATACCCACTTAGGGACAAAAGAAAACCCGATATTGGAAATATCAAGAGTGAGGAGAGATGAAAAGTTAAGCAAAGGTGGTTGGTTATAATGAGTGGGAAGGATGCATCCTGACAAGCGTAATTCTATCAGAGAAGGAAGAGCTTGCAAAGTCTGTAGCCAATCAACTGAATTGGAAAGGTTTGCAAATTCCAAATTAAGATATTGAAGTTGAGACATACTTGAAAGCCCGTGAAGACTTCTAGTAAATAGAGTTACAGGATTGTAATACTCACTTCCAAGGCCAAGATAGAGCAAATTGGAGAGATTCCCAATACGAGGAGGAATGACTCCATTGAATCCCGCATACGAGAGATTCAGGTAAGTCAATGAGGTCATTTTCCAAATGAAAGTAGGAATTTGCATACCACCAAAATAATTGTTGCTTAAATCCAAGTGAGTCAAATGCTTCAACTCAATCAAAGAACCATTGACCACACCACCAAACCTCGACCTCTCATAAGCTTCATCAGCTTCATCATATTCATAATAATAATAATAATAATAATAATTATAATAGTCATCATAATTGGGTGGTGAAGAGTTGAGGTGAAGCTGAAGGACATTGGTTGTTATGTGACTACAGACAACTCCAACCCACTCACAGCAATTGGGATTGGAAGCATTCCAAGAGGAAAGCCTATTAGTATGATCAATGAGATTATATTTGAAACTCAAAAGTGCTTCACGTTCACTTTTAATGCAACCAATTTTTGATGAATAACTGTTGCATATATCAAAGTGAATTGTAATTAGCAAGGCAAGACAACAAAGGTGAAATAAAAGGCTAGTGAAGATGGAAAACTTCATGGTCACAATGTGGATTTGGTGGGATAGGAAACAAGTTTTCTATTTGTAGTTGTTGATTCTAATGTTAAATGGTTCCTCGTATTTATACTTGTTTTTGTGCACTGTATTCTGTATTATTATATGGGATTTTTTTCTCTATTCTTTATTTTTATGAACTTTATTTATTTGATGCGGTGCCTTTTATTTTTATTTTTACAATTAAATTCGTTAATTTTTCTCTATTAATTTTTTTTAGGAATTCAATTATCGTTGTCGTCCATTATACGCTAGAACGAGGCCACCACAATGTTTTCTTTTTCCACTTATTTTAGAAAACACTTAATTTAGCCTTTAAAATTACATCTTTCTTCCAATGTTTTTAAAATCAGACTGTAGATTGAACTTAAGTGACCTTTCGGGTCATGGTTCAATTGGTTCACTCAATTCAACCATGGTTAAATCGGATGAGTAATAATAAAATAAAATAAATATTAAATTTTCGAGGAAAAGTAAACTAAAAATAAATAAAAAATACATTTTAAGCGATTCAAAGCGGTTGAACCATGGTCCAAGCTGGTTCTGACCGGTTCAATTGGACTGCGGTTCATATGGGGTTGAACCAACCATCGGATTTCCCGGTCCTATCGGTTGAACCGTCCGATTCGATACGATTCTTACAACATTGTTAACAGCATAGCATATCTCAACATATACAACAATATCACACAAAATTGGGGTTTCAAGCTTCTCAACAAACACATACCAGATGATAGAACTTCTAAAGCTCTCTCTCGAAGTATTCCACCATAAAGAAAGAGCGTCATAACAAGTTTTCTGTATGTATAGTTGTTGATTCTATATGTTAAATGGTTCCCCGTATTTATACTTGTTGACTTTATCTATTTTCTTTATTTTTATCAATTCTTATTTCTTTCATGTGGTGTCTTTTATTTTTGTTTTTACAATTAAATTCCATTTGCTTTTATATTTTTCAATAAACATTGTTTTTTTAGGAATTCAGCTAATACTATCTTCAATTATAACAATGTTGTCGTGCTTTACATTATTGCATTGACTTTGTTTCGTCATTTTTCTTTCATATCATTCATTTTCAATTGTATGTTCATGTAATGTAACTTCTATCGTAGAGACCACACTAGAATGGGGCAACGACACCACCACAGTTTTTCTGTATTTTAGAAAATTAAATGCTCAAAATTAATACATCGGCTATCTTACATTAAAATTCACACATCACTCTCTCACCATGTTGTGCATTTTTTAAAAAAAATTGAGGAAAGTGGCACTATTGAACACTTTATAATGGTTTCCAAGTGTACTATGTTGTGCATATCAATACATAGGAATATTGTTTTATTTAGGGGCAGGGCCGGCCCTGGGCGTAGGCCGGGGGTGCGACCGCCTAGGGCCCACGTTTATAGGGGGCCCAAAAAAAATTTATACTAAGCCTAAATTATACTTAGTATTATTAAAAAATATATACTAGTATTATAAAAAATAACTAAAATAAAAAAGGCCCAAATTATCTCTACAAATTCTGAAATTGGTTGCCCCTTCATTATCCTAGCTCTCTTGATTGTTACTCCATATAATAATGGGTCCTCAAAGTTTCATTCAATTCCTTCTTTCCCAACGTAGGCCATTCAATTCTCTATTATAACGTTGCAAATCAAATCAAGCTCAGTAGTTGGTATCAAATTCTCTTCCCAATTTTTATTAATAACAAAACGTTGAGTATATCAAATTCTCTTCCCAAGTAACAAAACGTTGAGTTACTAATTCTGATTTCTGAAGTCTAAAGTTTTTCACGTAGGCTACCGGCTACATTGCAAATCAGGTATTCAAGTTAGTGGGGGCTTCTAGCCTTCTAACAATTTTTTATACATGATGTTGTTGTTTCCTAATTCCCTTCTAGTAAATTTTTATGAAGATAAAAAAGATAAATAATAATTTCATGTGGTTTTGATTCTTCTATTGAAGGCGTGTTTTTGTTGAGGGAAGTTAACGGAATGTCAGTTTGAAGATGATGACAGACGATTAAGTTGTGCCGTTGTGACGATTCTAGTATTCTACTTCCCAGGTGCTATTGTTCTATACTTCTATGCTCCTGTTTGGTTTCAACTTGAGTATTTGATTTATTTTAATTAAATAAAGATTGAGGAGTTCTTTTTAGAATTTTTAAAAGTTGATGATACATCCGGGTTAGGTCTTTTTAATGAATTACTAAATGTTTCAAAGGCTCTTGATCTTAATGTTGATGATGTGAGGGGGCAAGGTTATGATAATGGTTCGAATATGAAAGGAAAACATCAAGGTGTTCAAAAGAGATTTCTAGAGATTAATCCTAGAGCATTATACATGCCATGTGCTTGTCATAGTCTTAATCTTACTCTTGGTGATATGGCACATTCTTGTGCTAAGGCTATTTCATTCTTTGGAGTTATTCAACGCTTATATTCATTGTTTTCGGGATCTACAAAAAGATGGAAAATTTTGCTTGATAATGTTCCTGGTTTAACAATGAAATATTTGTCTAATACTCGTTGGGAAAGTCGAATTAAGAGTGTTAAAGCCATTAGATTTCAGTGTCCCCAAATAAGATTGGCTTTGTCGGAATTATATGAATGTTGTGATAATGATGCAAAGACAAAGAGTGAGGCGGAGAGTTTGATTAATGCACTAGAAAGTTTTGAATTTTTGCTTGGTGTGGTTATTTGGTATGAAATTTTATTTGCTATTAATATGGTTAGCAAAAAGTTGCAATCTAAGTCTGTGTGTGTCGACGCTACCATAAAACAATTGGAAGACGTGTTATCCTATTTTGAAAAATATCGAGAGGAAGGTTTTACAAAAAGTATGAATCTTGCAAAAAGTGTTGCACTTGAAATGAATGTTGAGCCCATCTTTCCAACAAAACGTCGTGTGATTAGAAAAAAACATTTTGGAGAGAACAATGAGGAACATGAAAGTCAGTCACCAAAAGAATCATTTAAAGTCAACTATTTTCTTATTGTTGTTGATATGGCAATTACTTCTTTGAAAAACAGATTTGAGGAATTGAAGACATTTGAAAGTATCTTTGGATTTTTATATGATTCTCAAAAGTTAAAGTCATTGGATGATAATGAGTTGAAAGAATGTTGTGTTAAATTTCACCCAACTTTTTCTCATGGCAATTTATCAGATGTTGATGTAGATGATCTTTTCTCTGAATTAAAAGTGTTACAATTCACTTTGTCAACTGAAACAATGTCTGCCATTGATATTCTTAAATTTGTCAAACTTGCAGATTGTTATCCGAATGTAGCAATTGCTTATAGAGTTTTACTGACGGTGCCCGTTGTAACGCCCTAAAATAATTTAATTAAATTAATTAATTAAGTTATTTGAGGGATTACAAAATTATTTAAGTGGAATAATAAAATTAGAATTTGTTTTATTTCAGGGGGTTGATGAATTAAAAAGGGTGGTGTGAAAAATGGGCCCAAGCCACTTAAGTGACCCAAGCCCATTCCCATTTATCCTAAAACCTAATAATTGTTTTCATTTCCATCCAAAAAGAAAGAAACCAACGAAACTGAGAGTGCAGGGGAGTAAGGAGCGCGCGACCTTCCAGCAAAGGGGGAGAAGAGAGATTGTCTCATCTTTGCTCTAGGTAAGGTTCTTGATCCTTTCTTCTCCAATTTTCTTCCTTTTTCATAGTGTGTAGTTTCCAATTCCTCAATTCAATTGTTGTTGTTCTCCATGGCCTTGGACAGCCACGGTTTGCGCGAGGAGAGGGAGAAGAGTTGCTGTTTTTCTTTGTTGGTGATCTTGGTGTTGTGGAATCCTTCAATTCAAGGTTAGGGGGCTCACTTTGTACCTATAATAATTATTAGGATATGTGATATGTTAGGTTAGGTTGTAGGAATTGTATTGTTGAATGTGTGTTGTGATAATGTTGATTGTAATTGAATTGTGTAGTGAATTGTATTGTTGATGCACTTGAGAGGATTATGCACCTAAATTGTTTGATCTGTTGCTTCAATGAAAGGAATATAGTTATGTGTTAGTTGTGATGCACTTGATAAATAATTAATTGGATGTTGTTTAAGTGGTATGAAATTGTCTTGTGCTGTATTGAATTAATTGTGGTGTATTGTGTTGAGTGATGGGAGAATGAGTATGAGAGGAGTTGTGCCTATACGTTGTTGGGATCAATTACTACAATGAAATAATGTGGGTAATTAGAAAAAGATTGATGATGTATGTTGTTGGTGTTGCAATTGATGAAAAATAATTTGGAGTGGTGCTGAGTTGGTTTGAATTAACTAATGAAAAGTGAGGATAATTATGTGTTGAAAGGTGAGAGGAGGTGAGGTGCTGTGTGTCTAAGCAGGGCGCCAAAATTGGCTGCCCTGCGTGTGTAAATGTGTGTGTGTGTTGCGCAGGGGCGCCAAGTCTGGCTGCCCCAATGGCGCTTGTGTGTGTGTTGTGACTGAGCAGGGCGCCAAAAGGTGGCTGCTCTGCGTGCTGGTGCGTGGGTGCGTGCCTATGCGTGTGCAGTGACTGTTTGGTCCCTAAGGTGCTAATTTAGTCCTTACGTGTGTTTTTGGTCCTTAGGTGACAATTTAATCCCTATGTGCGTAGTTTGGTCCCTAGAGCGTCAATTTAGTCCCCGTGTGACAGTTTGGTCCTTAGTGCGTCATTTTAGTCCTTGGTGTGTGTTTGGTCCAATAAAAGTGGTGTGATGAACTTGATGAATTAAATAGCTAACCTAAGGATACAAACTGAGCTGTAAATACTTGAAGATGTGAAAGCGGTGTGGGACTTCGGTCCAAAGTGGTGCGATGCCCTTAAGGCTTATATGTGATGATGTTGAATTGAAAAGTGAAAAGTGGTGAGTTTAAATAATTGTTGTGGTGCATTGTCATAGTGTCTCATGACTCATGTGCATAAAGTGGTGTGGGCTTCGGCCAAAGTGGTGTGGTGGCTTCGGCCAAAGTGGTGAGTGCCCTCAAGGCATAAAGTGGTGTTGATGGATCCTCATGCATGTTGCATACATGCATATAAGTATATATATTCATACTATGTTGATAAATATCTGTGGATGGTTGTAAGTTAAATGAAGTATGTAATGATTTCTGTGAGTGGGTGTTGTCTGTTGCCTTCCTGAATATAATGCCTATCTTACTGATTATTATTTGTATAAAGAGACTCACCCTACTGCGTTATGTTGCTTCTTATGTCGGCAACTTGCAGGTGATCGCGAGTGAGGCCTTCTTGTGCCTTCTGTTAGGTAGTGGTGTCAGCTCTGATATGTAGCACCAGGGGGAGGGCGTAGTAGACTTTTTATTATTATTGATGTATTTTATGAATTTCCGCTGTGTTAGAAACAATTTTATTATGTGCTGTAAACTAAACAGTTTTCTTTTTGGGTCCGTCCCTAACTATCGTGCTATGTATCATGCTGTTAGATTGTTGACCGTACGTCACTGTTTTAATCTGGTTGTTTTACAAGCGGTGAAATGTGACGCTTCCTTTCAAAAGAAATTTTTTTTTTATTAAACTCTGATATAATAATATAATAATAGTTGATATAGAAGGGGGGTGTTACATTAGTGGTATCAGAGCTGAAGTTGGTCTGTCCGACCAAGTGTCTAGGTGTTATGTCTGTTGTATCTAATTATGTTTATTTGTGTAGAAATCTGATTCGATGGCGAGACGCGATGACGCTGCTTTGGCTGCTGCTCTGCAAGCCATAGCTCAAGCTGTTGGGAATCAGCACACGGCTGCTGATGCTAATGCTCGTAACTTAGCAACGTTCCAGAGGGAAAATCCACCCACCTTCAAGGGTCGGTATGACCCCGATGGAGCCTTGGCCTGGTTAAAGGAGATGGAGCGGATCTTCCGTGTCATGGAGTGTTCTGCTGCTCAGAAAGTGAAATTGGGAACTCATATGCTAGCAGAGGAAGCTGACGACTGGTGGTTGGGAATGCTGCGGAGATTGGAAAATGCTGGTGTGGAAGTTACTTGGGAAGTTTTCACAAGGGAGTTCAAGAGAAAGTACTACCCTGAGGATGTGCGAGCTAAAAAGGAAGTGGAATTTCTAGAGCTGAAGCAGGGAAACAAGACGGTAGCTGAGTATGCCGCCAAGTTTGAGGAGTTGGCCAAATTTTGTCCTTACTATGCCAATGATGCCGATTCGGAGTTCTCCAAGTGTGTCAAATTTGAGAGTGGTCTGCGCCCTGATATAAAGAAAGCAATTGGGTATCAAGAGATTCGGGATTTTGCTAGATTGGTTGATAAGTGTAGGATCTATGAGGAAGACAGTAATGCTGCTTACAAGGCTGTGAAGGAAAATAGGAATTCTCAGTTTAGGGCAAAGCCCTATGATGTTGCTGGAAGTAAAGGTAAGTGGAAAGCAGGTGCTGGTCAGAAGTCAAGTGGGGGAGGTGCCCCTCCTAATATGGCGTGCTATTCCTGTAAGAAGCCTGGTCATAAGAGTAGTGAGTGTCCCGAGGGTAATTGTTTCAAGTGTGGTCAGAAGGGCCATAAAGCCGCTAACTGTGAAAATAAGGGGGTTGTCTGCTTTAATTGTGACGAAGTGGGGCATGTGAGTACTAATTGTCCTAAGCCCAAGAAGGAGCGAGCTAAGGGAAAAGTGTTTGCGCTGGCAGGATCCGAGAATGCTAACGAGATTCGAGGTACTTGCCTTATTTTTGGTACTCCTGTGATTGCTATAGTAGATACTGGTGCTACTCATTCATTCATTGCTGCATTGTGTGCTGAAAAATTGGGTCTTGATGTGTCGTCTATGATGAGGGAGATGGTTATTGATACTCCAGCTAAGGGTTCGGTAACTACCTCCCTAGTGTGTGCTAAGTGTCCTCTGTCAGTCTTCGGCAGAGATTTTCTTGTAGATCTTATTTGTTTGCCTTTGGAGGGATTAGACGTTATCCTTGGTATGGACTGGTTAGTTGATAACCATGTGCATATCAATTGTTCCGATAGATCCGTGAGTTTCCTCGTCCCAGAGGAGGAAGAATCTGCTTTGCTGCCAGCTGGTCAACTGCGTAGGTTAATGAGGGAAGAAGTTCATCTTTTTGCTTTGATGGCATCTCTGTCTGTTGAGAGTCAAGATACCATTGAAGGGTTGAAGGTAGTGTGCGAGTTTCCAGAAGTATTCCCTGATGAAATTCCGAGTGTTCCGCCAGAGAGGGAGGTTGAATTTACTATCGATCTTGTGTCGGGTACTAGGCCTGTGTCTATGGCACCGTACCGGATGTCGGGGTCTGAATTATCTGAATTGAAGAAACAGCTAGAAGAGTTACTTGAGAAGAAGTTTATAAGGCCTAGTGTGTCGCCTTGGGGAGCACCTGTGTTGTTAGTGAAGAAAAAGGATGGAAGCATGAGACTGTGCGTGGACTATAGACAGTTGAACAAAGTGACAATCAAAAACAAGTATCCACTCCCGAGAATTGATGACTTGATGGACCAGTTGGTGGGTGCTAAGGTGTTTAGTAAGATCGACTTGAGGTCGGGTTATCACCAAATCAAGGTGAAGGATGATGACGTTCAGAAGACAGCTTTTAGAACGAGATATGGGCACTATGAATATTCTGTAATGCCGTTCGGTGTTACCAACGCACCTGGAGTGTTTATGGAGTACATGAACCGTACCTTCCATAGTTATTTGGATCGTTTTGTAGTAGTTTTTATAGATGATATTTGTTGACTCCCAATCGTATGATGTAAGTTAGGCACTTTTAGGACCAATTGTGCAGGGTTTTTATTGTATAACAGTCATTATCTGGGATTTAGTTCAGTTTTAGATCATTGTAGTAGGAAGTTCAATTGTAAGTTATTCCTTCACTTTTGGAGCTAAATGGGACTTGAAGACCTCTTAAGTGGTTGTGGCATCTTTCGGCGAACCTGACACTTGCCCGGAAATGCAGCAATCTAGAGGAATTTTGGTAGTCAGAACTTTCTGTCATTCTTCGCGTCGCGACCAGGAGGGTTCGCGACGCGATTTGGAGGAGTCTTTACAAGCCAAAACTTTCTGTCATTTCTCGCGTCGCGACCAGGAGGGTTCGCGACGCGACCTGGAGCTGTTTTGCGAGGCCAGAAGTTTCTGTCATTTATCGCGACGCGACGGACACGGGCCGCGTCGCGATGGTGCGCGAAAATTAGGGTTTTAAAGCAGTTTCAGGAAATTTTTGGACACACTTCGTTTTTGGGGAATTGGAGCCACGTTTTGGAGCAGCTGGAGGTGCGATTTTGGAGCCTTCTCACCACTTGGGAACAAGGGATTGAAGGTTCTAAATGTCTTCCTTTATGTTTGTTTTCTACTCTATGTTTGTTTCCACTCTTAGGATGATTTGTAACTAATTCTTTTAGATTAGGGAGAGATGAATCTCCCAAACCTATCATGTGAACCATTGATTTAGTTGATTCAGTTGTTATTCGATTTGCTTGTCTAATTACCTATGTTCTTAACGCTTTTCAATTACATATGATAATTGGGATGATCCAGGCTAGTGATTGCATAGGGATATGAATTAGTAGTTGGAAATTGGGTATTTAGATCACATGCTAGTAATCATCATAGGAATATGTGATAGCTTATGTGAATTCATATTAATTCTTAATCTTAATGCGTTACCCTCTGGCACGACTCACCTAAGGAATTAGGGTAACTCTTAGGGTAATAGGGGTCTTGAGACAAGGAATTGCTCTTGACCTAAATTAGTGAATTGAATCTAGAAATTGAATAATTAACTTGAATTGGCTGAGGTTCATGTGATAGGCGAGGTGAGAGGATTCGATCCCTAGTCGTTTTTCTTGCATTATTAATTCACGTTCGTATTCTGTTACCAATTACTCGATTTATCAAATATCTACAATCTACGAATTTACAATTTGCTATTGTTGTCAACGCGCAATCCCTGTGGATCGACCGATTCTTACCGATAAATTGTATTACTTGCGACATTTGGTACACTTGCCAAATTGTTAACAAGTTTTTGGCGCCGTTGCCGGGGATTGTTGACTTTGTTGTCGACAAGGCAAACGAGTTAATTCTAGATTTTTAGTTTTCTTTGTTTTTAGTTACTTAATTTTACTACTTGTTGGTTTCTTGAATTTGTTGACGTCTGCTTGGTGTTTCCAAAGAACTGTTTATACAGGGGCACAGGTACGTTCGGTTGAATTAATGGCTGAGAATCCACTGGGCAGACGCACTCTCAATGATTTTGGGAGAAGAACTCAAGGCACACATACTCACACCTTCCAACCAGTGTGGGCGGCTACTTTTAATATCAAGTCGTCCGTTCTCTCAGCATTAAGGTCAAAGCCGTTTTCTGGGGCAGATACTGAAGACCCAAATCAACACTTATCCTACTTCCATGAAATTTGTGGCACCACCTATCCTGAGGGAGTAGATGAGAACTCCAAGTAGTTGCGCTTGTTTCCTTTCACTTTAACAGGCAGGGCAAAGGATTGGTTAAATACTCTTCCACCAGGAACTATCAATGCCTGGAGTGAACTTGAAGATAAGTTCCTATCAAGGTTCTTCCCAATTTCTAAGTTTATTGAAAAAAGAACAGAAATCTCCAACTTCGCACAAGAGGATGAAGAGTCCTTATACGATTCCTGGGAGAGATTCAAGCTGTCATTAAGAAAGTGTCCTGGGCATGGTATTGACGATTTTGTGCAGGTACAAACCTTCTATCATGGATTAAAACCTCCAACCAGGATGATGCTAGACACCTCAGCAGGAGGTTCTTTGGGTCACAAAACCTGGGAAGAAGCAACACGATTGATAGACGATGTGACCTCAAATGAATATAGAATGCCGAATGCGGGTATAGCTGTACAGAAAGGGAAGATTTTGGAGCTGGATTCTAATAGCGCGGTGTTAGCCCAACAAAAGCTAATGTCCCTTCAAATCGAATCCCTCACCAAACAAGTGGCAGCTGCATTGGAGAGTAGGTCCCGGAATCAAACAATTACCCAGGTAAAACAACTCCACGACCAGGGGACGCAACTGCATGATGTACTCTCTCAATGTATGCAAACGACTCAGACCACATTGAAATCTCAAGAACAAGTCATACTAGGCATGGAGAGGAACCATGAGGTTTCATTTAAGAACTTGGAGAGCCAGATGGGTGAGATGTCTGGGAAACTTGCTGAGACATCCGAGGGTAGTTTTGTCAATAGCACGGTGGAGAGCCATAAGGAAGAGAGTTGCGGAGCTATTTCATTGAGGAATGGCAAGCAACTTAAACCGGTTGAAGCGACCAAGCACAACTCTGAAGGGGAAGGTAGTGAAAGGGAAGTGCGAAAGGAAGAAGTTGAAAATGAGTTGAGTGAAAAAAATGAGGGAGTGGTGAAGTCTAACCAAAAAAATTATTTGATTAATGAAAATTTGCAGGTGGACGAGAAGCCTAAGGAAATGCCTTCCTACATGAAGTTGCCATACCCTCAGCGGAGTAAGAAGAATCAGAAGGATGAGCAGTTTTCAAAGTTCATAGAGATCTTCTCCAGTCTCCAAATTAGTATTCCTTTTGCAGAGGCATTGGAACAAATGCCTATTTATGCGAAGTTCATGAAGGAGTTGTTGAGTAAAAAGAGGAAGTTCAAAGAGGATGATATGGTGGCTCTGACCGAAGAATGTAGTGCCATTATTCAAAGGAAACTTCCTCCAAAGTTGAAAGACCCTGGGAGTTTCACCATACCCTGCACCATTGGGAACTTGACTATAGGCAAGGCCCTTTGTGATTTGAGAGCAAGCATCAACCTGATGCCCTTGTCTATGTTCAAAACGCTAGGTGGAGGTGAGGTGAAACCCACTAGGATGAGTCTGCAGCTTGCCGATAAATCAATCAGACAACCCTATGGGATCTTGGAAGATGCTCTGGTAAGAGTTGACAAGTTTTTATTTCCTGTTGATTTTGTGATTCTTGAGATGGAAGAAGATGCAGAGGTTCCACTTCTCCTTGGTAGACCATTTTTGGCCACGGGGAGGGCCCTCGTAGATGTTCAACAAGGACAGCTACGGCTAAGATTCCAAGATGAGGAAGTGATCTTTAATGTTTTTGAAGCTATGCGCCACCCGAATGACCAAGAAAAATGTTTTAAGGTGGATGTGATTGAAGATTCAGTGAGAGAAGCTTTTAGACACAATTTACCCTCTCCTCCTCTTGAGAAGGTAATAGTGAATTCGATTGAGGGCGTGGACGAAAACTTGGGAATTGAAATAGGGGACTGCGTTCGCCAGTTTGAAACTTCTCAGGTAGAAAAGGTTTTCAAGAGAAAAGAAGAGCTGAATAGGGGGGAAGGCACAGACAAGGGAACTCCCGAATTGAAACAACTCCCCTCTCATTTAAAGTATGTATTCCTTGGGAGCGATGACCAATACCCAGCCATCATCAGTAGTTCTTTAACTAAGCTGGAAGAAGAAAAGCTAATGAGAGTCTTGAGATCAAATAGAAATGCACTTGGTTGGACTATCTCCAATCTGAAGGGGATTAGCCCAGCTTTTTGCATGCACAAGATCAAGCTCGAGGAAGAGTTCAAGCCGGTGATCCAACCTCAGCGGCGGTTAAATCCCACAATGAAGGATGTGGTGAGGAAAGAAGTGTTAAAACTCTTAGATGCCGGAATGATCTACCCAATCTCAGACAGCTCTTGGGTGAGCCCGGTCCATGTGGTGCCCAAAAAGGGAGGTATGACCGTTATTAAAAATGAGAGGAATGAGTTGATCCCTGCTCGCACAGTCACCGGGTGGAGAATGTGTATCGATTATAGGAGACTGAACCAAGCCACTCGGAAGGACCATTTCCCGTTGCCATTCATGGACCAAATGCTTGAAAGGTTGGCCGGTCAGGCTTTTTATTGCTTCCTGGATGGATACTCTGGATACAATCAAATAGCAGTAGAACCAGAAGATCAGGAGAAAACTGCCTTCACATGCCCATTTGGTGTTTTCGCCTATCGGAGGATGCCCTTCGGTCTGTGCAACGCTCCGGCAACTTTTCAAAGGTGCATGCTTTCTATATTCTCTGATATGATGGAAAATGCTATTGAGGTATTTATGGATGACTTTTCTGTTTTTGGTTCATGCTATGATTCTTGCTTGGCTAACCTAAATGCAGTATTAAAAAGATGCATTGAAACCAATTTAGTCTTGAATTGGGAAAAGTGCCATTTTATGGTTCAAGAAGGAATTGTTCTTGGCCATAAAATCTCGTCAAAGGGCATTGAGGTTGATCAAGCCAAAATAGAAATCATAGAAAGGTTACCTCCTCCTATGAATGTAAAGGGGGTGAGAAGTTTTTTAGGACACGCCGGATTTTATCGACGTTTCATAAAATACTTCTCCAAGATTACAAAACCTCTGTGCAATCTACTTGTTAAGGAAAATGAATTTGTCTTTGATGCCGAATTCCTGCATGCTTTCAATGTATTAAAGGAAAAACTGATTTCTGCCCCAGTCATTGTCGCCCCTAATTGGGACATTCCCTTTGAACTAATGTGCGATGCGAGCGATTATGCAGTGGGAGCAGTGTTGGGGCAGAGATCGGAGAAGTTTTTTCATGCCATATATTATGCTAGCAAGGTTTTAAATGAAAATCAGGTAAATTATGCAACAACGGAAAAGGAATTGCTAGCTATAGTATTTGCATTGGAAAAATTTCGTTCCTATTTGGTAGGGTCGAAAATAATTGTGTTTACTGACCATGCTGCGATAAAGTATTTGCTAACCAAGGGCGAGTCTAAGCCTCTACTCCTTAGATGGATTTTGCTTTTGTAGGAATTCGACTTGGAGATAAAGGATAAGAAGGGGAGCGAGAATGTGGTAGCAGATCATCTGTCCCGGTTGGATAATAAGGAAGTGACCGCACGGGAAAAAAAAATTCTTGAAGAGTTCCCCGATGAAAAGCTGTTTGCAATTGAAGAGAGACCATGGTTTGCCGACATAGCAAATTACAAGGCAGGTGGAACGGTCCCTCAAGACTTTACTTGGCAACAAAAGAAGAAGTTCCTCCGTGATGCCCAACACTACCTGTGGGATGACCCCTTTCTCTTTAAAGTTGGGGTGGATGGAATTCTTCGAAGATGTGTTTACGGTAGCGAAAGTCAAAAGATTCTATGGCATTGTCATGACTCTCCATGTGGAGGACACTACAATGGGGAACGCACAGCGGCAAAAGTGCTTCAATCTGGATTTTATTGGCCGTCCATTTTCAAAGATGCGCACAATCATGTTAAAAACTGTGACAGGTGCCAGAGGACAGGTAATATTTCACGTAGAGGGGAGATGCCGTTGAACCCTATACTTGAAGTGGAGGTATTTGATTGCTGGGGCATTGACTTCATGGGACCATTTCGACCATCGCATTCTTGTCAATATATTTTGGTGGCGGTGGATTATGTTTCTAAATGGGTGGAAGCAATTGCCACTTCTAAAAATGACTCCCAAACGGTGGTCAAATTTGTTAAGAAAAACATCTTCTCAAGATTTGGGGTTCCGAGAGTTCTAATCAGTGATGGGGGTAGTCACTTTTGTAACACTCAGCTTAGCAATGTGTTATCCAAGTATAACGTCAAGCAGAAAGTATCGACACCGTATCACCCTCAATGTAATGGCCAAGTGGAGGTATCCAACAGAGAAATCAAGAGGATATTAGAAAAGACAGTGGGAAACGCAAGGAAAGATTGGGCAGTGAAGGTAGACGATACCTTGTGGGCATACAGGACAGCTTATAAGACACCCTTAGGTATGTCCCCCTACCAATTGGTTTATGGCAAACCTTGTCATTTGCCAGTTGAACTGGAACACAGAGCATATTGGGCGTTGAAATTCTTGAATTTTGATCCCGGATCAAGTGGGGAAAAGAGAACACTTCAGCTTCAAGGATTAGAGGAGATGCGTTTGAATGCATATGAGAACAACAAGATCTACAAGGAAAAAATGAAGGTGTACCATGACAAACATATTGCAAGAAAAGAATTTCACCCTGGACAACAAGTCTTGTTGTTCAATTCAAGGCTCAAGTTATTTCCGAGGAAATTGAAATCCAAGTGGTCGGGACCCTTTGTTGTCAAGGAAGTAACACCGTACGGAGCAATAGAAGTGGAAGAGCCAAAGTCCCAGAGATCTTTCAAGGTCAACGGACAAAGGCTCAAGCATTATATGGGTGACGGATTGGAAGAGCCTCAAATGGTTCTCATGCTGAGAGACCCATAAGAGTGACAAAAAGCGTCAAGCTAGTGACGTAAAAGAAGCGCTTGGTGGGAGGCAACCCACTGGTGAGCGCCATTTCATTTTTTGATTCAGACATTTTTATTTTTCTTTTGCACTGTTGGTTGTAATTCGCCCTATTTTGACTTTATTTCGCACATTGGTCTGTACTACTGATTATAACTTACTCTGTGATAGTGGGGCAACACTGCCCTATATTTTGTTTTGTTTTGTTAAAGCAGCTTCAATAGTGATGACCTGTGGCATTTGGGGTCGCATGTTTGCATTTTCCTTTTGACGCTCGCACTTCAAGTTTTATCATCAAGTAATAGCAGGGATCATGACAAACGTTGCGGAAGTTCTTTATCATCTGTGAGCAGCATCTCTCAAGTTCCATCTCTATGATCCCAACTGTGAGGTTTGAGCCTAAACACGTCTTATATATTGTGTGTGTATTCCTTGCTTGCATTAGTCTGCAGAACTTGACATTGTGCTTAATTATTTTTTGCATTTGATTTTCATACACACTGAGGCAATTCTTTGGCACCCCTGAGCCTTTCAAGCCAACCTATCAATGTTTATCCTCTGCTAGCCCCTCTGAGCCTGTTGTTAAAAATTGTATGTTGTTTCTCTGACAATCATAGCCTAGTTAATTCTTAACTTGGAGTTAGGTAACAAAAGCTGTGAGAGTGGGGAAAGTCTTAAGTTTGGGGTTGCTCGTGGAATAGCAACGAACTAAGTTTGGGGTGGTATACAAGAGAAGGAACAAGAAAACAAAGAAAGAAAAAATACAGATATATATATATATATATATATATATATATATATGTATATATATACATATCAAAAAAAAAAGAGAAAAATAAATAAATAATTTCCTTCTCTTGTTTTGTTATATGCTTTGGGGAAAATGGGTGAGTATTGCGTGAAATTGACAAAAAGAGAGGTAGGCCTAACTCCAAGTGCAACCTACTTATCCAAATGTATCCACCCTTACCTAAGCCCCGCTATAACCCTTAAAGTCCTCAAAATGTGTGTATGCATTTCATTTGTTTAAGATGATATAGAACTCTGTCAAGCCTATGAAACGATGATGCAGGTACTGTGAATTGAGTGAATACCCAAAACACCTCAAGAGTGAAACACTGGTGAGATGTGCGTACAGAGAAAACTTGAGAATGCTGCCTGCTTATGATTCGGTATTTCCAATTCAGTTGTCATGCCACTGTATTAGATTGATGATGATAATTGATGTGCTGATGTGTTTAAGGTTGATGTATTATATGTAACAGCTAAATAGAAAAAAACAGCCACAGTCTGAATTGATTGTTTGCTTGAGGACAAGCAAAAGTTTAAGTTTGGGGTTGTGTTGACTCCCAATCGTATGATGTAAGTTAGGCACTTTTAGGACCAATTGTGCAGGGTTTTTATTGTATAACAGTCATTATCTGGGATTTAGTTCAGTTTTAGATCATTGTAGTAGGAAGTTCAATTGTAAGTTATTCCTTCACTTTTGGAGCTAAATGGGACTTGAAGACCTCTTAAGTGGTTGTGGCATCTTTCGGCGAACCAGACACTTGCCCGGAAATGCAGCAATCTAGAGGAATTTTGGTAGTCAGAACTTTCTGTCATTCTTCGCGTCGCGACCAGGAGGGTTCGCGACGCGATTTGGAGGAGTCTTTACAAGCCAAAACTTTCTGTCATTTCTCGCGTCGCGACCAGGAGGGTTCGCGACGCGACCTGGAGCTGTTTTGCGAGGCCAGAAGTTTCTGTCATTTATCGCGACGCGACGGACACGGGCCGCGTCGCGATGGTGCGCGAAAATTAGGGTTTTAAAGCAGTTTCAGGAAATTTTTGGACACACTTCGTTTTTGGGGAATTGGAGCCACGTTTTGGAGCAGCTGGAGGTGCGATTTTGGAGCCTTCTCACCACTTGGGAACAAGGGATTGAAGGTTCTAAATGTCTTCCTTTATGTTTGTTTTCTACTCTATGTTGGTTTCCACTCTTAGGATGATTTGTAACTAATTCTTTTAGATTAGGGAGAGATGAATCTCCTAAACCTATCATGTGAACCATTGATTTAGTTGATTCAGTTGTTATTCGATTTGCTTGTCTAATTACCTATGTTCTTAACGCTTTTCAATTACATATGATAATTGCGATGATCCAGGCTAGTGATTGCATAGGGATATGAATTAGTAGCTGGAAATTGGGTATTTAGATCACATGCTAGTAATCATCATAGGAATATGTGATAGCTTATGTGAATTCATATTAATTCTTAATCTTAATGCGTTACCCTCTGGCACGACTCACCTAAGGAATTAGGGTAACTCTTAGGGTAATAGGGGTCTTGAGACAAGGAATTGCCCTTGACCTAAATTAGTGAATTGAATCTAGAAATTGAATAATTAACTTGAATTGGCTGAGGTTCATGTGATAGGCGAGGTGAGAGGATTCGATCCCTAGTCGTTTTTCTTGCATTATTAATTCACGTTCGTATTCTGTTACCAATTACTCGATTTATCAAATATCTACAATCTACGAATTTACAATTTTGCTATTGTTGTCAACGCGCAATCCCTGTGGATCGACCGGTTCTTACCGATAAATTGTATTACTTGCGACATTTGGTACACTTGCCAAATTGTTAACAATATTCTGGTGTATTCCAAGACGGAAGAAGAGCACGCAGAGCACTTGAGGTTAGTGCTAGAAGTATTGAAGGAAAAGAAGCTGTATGCAAAATTGTCAAAGTGCGAATTCTGGTTGCATAAAGTGAGTTTTCTTGGCCATGTGATTTCTGGTGACGGTATAGCTGTAGACCCAGCCAAGGTTGATGCTGTGTTGCAGTGGGAGAGCCCAAAGTCAGTGACTGAGATAAGGAGTTTCTTGGGTTTAGCCGGTTACTACAGGAGGTTTATAGAGGGTTTCTCTAAGCTAGCCCTTCCGTTGACTCAATTGACGTGTAAGGGAAAGGCTTTTGTGTGGGATGCCCGGTGTGAAGAGAGCTTCAATGAGTTGAAGAAGAGGTTGACTACATCTCCTATTTTGGTATTGCCTGTTCCAGAGCAACCGTTTGTAGTGTATTGCGATGCTTCTAAGATGGGTTTAGGAGGTGTGCTGATGCAAGATGGTAAGGTAGTAGCCTATGCGTCTAGGCAGTTGAGAATTCACGAGAAGAACTACCCTACTCATGATTTAGAGCTTGCAGCGATTGTCTTTGCCTTGAAGATTTGGAGACACTATTTGTATGGTGCTAAGTTTGAGGTGTTCAGTGACCATAAGGGGTTGCAGTATTTATTTGATCAGAAAGAGCTGAATATGAGACAAAGGAGGTGGCTGGAATTATTGAAGGACTATGACTTTAGTTTGAACTACCATCCGGGGAAGGCTAATGTTGTAGCCGACGCTTTGAGTAGGAAGTCCCTTCATGCGTCTGCAATGATGGTGAAGGAGCTTGAATTGATTGAGCAGTTTCGGGATTTGAGTTTGGTATGTGAAGTAACGCCTAAGAGTGTGAGACTGGGAATGTTGAAGATTCACAATGAATTTTTAGATGTTATTAGAGCGGCTCAGAAACAAGATATTAAGTTAGTTGAAGCGGTAGTTGGGATTGATCATTCCGAGAGTAAGGATTATGAGATAGATGCACAAGATGTGTTGAGGCACCGTGGAAGAATTTGTATTCCTGATGACGAAGAAATTAAGAAGGCAATCCTTGAAGAAGGCCATCAGAGTAAGTTGAGTATCCACCCAGGAGCCACAAAGATGTACCAAGATTTGAAGAAACTGTTTTGGTGGCCTGGCATGAAGCGAGAAGTAGCCCAATTCGTGTACGCTTGTTTGACATGTCAGAAATCTAAGGTAGAACATCAGAAGCCGGCAGGGTTGATGCAGCCATTGGATGTTCCGGAATGGAAGTGGGATAGTATCTCCATGGATTTTGTAACTGGGTTGCCGAATACAGTGAGAGGATTTGATGCTATATGGGTGATTGTGGACAGGTTGACGAAATCTGCTCACTTTTTGCCGATTAATATGACTTATCCGGTTCCGAGGTTGGCAGATATTTATGTTAAGACTATTGTGAAGCTGCATGGTGTTCCTTTGAGTATCGTGTCCGATCGAGATCCTAGATTTACTTTTGAATTTTGGAAAAGCTTGCAAGGGGCCTTAGGTTCTAAATTGAGATTGAGTTCCGCTTATCATCCCCAGACAGACGGGCAGACGGAGAGAACTATCCAGTCACTAGAGGACTTGTTGAGAGCATGCGTTCTTGAACAAGGAGGTTCGTGGGATTCCCATTTCCCATTGATTGAATTCACCTATAATAATAGTTTTCATGCGAATATTGGGATGGCGCCTTTCGAGGCATTGTATGGTAGGAGGTGCAGGACACCCTTGTGTTGGTATGAATCAGGGGAGAGTGTGGTGTTAGGCCCTGAGATTGTGCGGGAGACTACAGAGAAGGTGAAGATGATTCGAGAGAAGATGAAAGCCTCGCAGAGTAGGCAAAAGAGCTATCATGATAAGAGGAGAAAGGATCTAGAGTTTCAAGCCGGTGACCATGTATTCTTGAGAGTCACTCCGGTGACAGGTGTGGGTCGTGCCTTGAAATCTAAGAAGCTAACCCCTCATTTTATTGGCCCTTACCAGATTTTGGAAAGAGTTGGGAAAGTTGCCTATCGGGTGGCATTGCCACCTAATTTGTCTAATCTGCATGACGTGTTCCATGTATCTCAGTTGCGGAAGTATGTACCTGATCCGTCGCACGTAATCCAGATGGATAATGTGGAGGTGAGGGAGAACCTCACCGTGGAGACTATGCCAGTTAGAATTGAAGACCGGGAGGTAAAGGTGTTAAGAGGCAAAGAGATCAATTTAGTGAAAGTGGTTTGGTTGGGAGCCGTGGGCGAGAGCATGACGTGGGAATTGGAAAGTAAGATGAAAGAAGCCTATCCAGAGTTATTTGATTCAGGTAATTTCGAGGACGAAATTCTCTAAGTGGGGGAGAGTTGTAACGCCCTAAAATAATTTAATTAAATTAATTAATTAAGTTATTTGAGGGATTACAAAATTATTTAAGTGGAATAATTAAATTAGAATTTGTTTTATTTCAGGGGGTGTGATGAATTAAAAAGGGTGGTGTGAAAAATGGGCCCAAGCCACTTAAGTGACCCAAGCCCATTCCCATTTATCCTAAAACCTAATAATTGTTTTCATTTCCATCCAAAAAGAAAGAAACCAGCGAAACTGAGAGTGCAGGGGAGTAAGGAGCGCGCGACCTTCCAGCAAAGGGGGAGAAGAGAAATTGTCTCATCTTTGCTCTAGGTAAGGTTCTTGATCCTTTCTTCTCCAATTTTCTTCCTTTTTCATAGTGTGTAGTTTCCAATTCCTCAATTCAATTGTTGTTGTTCTCCATGGCCTTGGACAGCCACGGTTTGCGCGAGGAGAGGGAGAAGAGTTGCTGTTTTTCTTTGTTGGTGATCTTGGTGTTGTGGAATCCTTCAATTCAAGGTTAGGGGGCTCACTTTGTACCTATAATAATTATTAGGATATGTGATATGTTAGGTTAGGTTGTAGGAATTGTATTGTTGAATGTGTGTTGTGATAATGTTGATTGTAATTGAATTGTGTAGTGAATTGTATTGTTGATGCACTTGAGAGGATTATGCACCTAAATTGTTTGATCTGTTGCTTCAATGAAAGGAATATAGTTATGTGTTAGTTGTGATGCACTTGATAAATAATTAATCGGATGTTGTTTAAGTGGTATTAAATTGTCTTGTGCTGTATTGAATTAATTGTGGTGTATTGTGTTGAGTGATGGGAGAATGAGTATGAGAGGAGTTGTGCCTATACGTTGTTGGGATCAATTACTACAATGAAATAATGTGGGTAATTAGAAAAAGATTGATGATGTATGTTGTTGGTGTTGCAATTGATGAAAAATAATTTGGAGTGGTGCTGAGTTGGTTTGAATTAACTAATGAAAAGTGAGGATAATTATGTGTTGAAAGGTGAGAGGAGGTGAGGTGCTGTGTGTCTAAGCAGGGCGCCAAAATTGGCTGCCCTGCGTGTGTAAATGTGTGTGTGTGTTGCGCACGGGCGCCAAGTCTGGCTGCCCCAATGGCGCTTGTGTGTGTGTTGTGACTGAGCAGGGCGCCAAAAGGTGGCTGCCCTGCGTGCTGGTGCGTGGGTGCGTGCCTATGCGTGTGCAGTGACTGTTTGGTCCCTAAGGTGCTAATTTAGTCCTTACGTGTGTTTTTGGTCCTTAGGTGACAATTTAATCCCTATGTGCGTAGTTTGGTCCCTAGAGCGTTTAGTCCCCGTGTGACAGTTTGGTCCTTAGTGCGTCATTTTAGTCCTTGGTGTGTGTTTGGTCCAATAAAAGTGGTGTGATGAACTTGATGAATTAAATAGCTAACCTAAGGATACAAACAGAGCTGTAAATACTTGAAGATGTGAAAGCGGTGTGGGACTTCGGTCCAAAGTGGTGCGTTGCCCTTAAGGCTTATATGTGATGATGTTGAATTGAAAAGTGAAAAGTGGTGAGTTTAAATAATTGTTGTGGTGCATTCTCATAGTGTCTCATGACTCATGTGCATAAAGTGGTGTGGGCTTCGGCCAAAGTGGTGTGGTGGCTTCGGCCAAAGTGGTGAGTGCCCTCAAGGCATAAAGTGGTGTTGATGGATCCTCATGCATGTTGCATACATGCATATAAGTATATATATTCATACTATGTTGATAAATATCTGTGGATGGTTGTAAGTTAAATGAAGTATGTAATGATTTCTGTGAGTGGGTGTTGTCTGTTGCCTTCCTGAATATAATGCCTATCTTACTGATTATTATTTGTATAAAGAGACTCACCCTACTGCGTTATGTTGCTTCTTATGTCGGCAACTTGCAGGTGATCGCGAGTGAGGCCTTCTTGTGCCTTCTGTTAGGTAGTGGTGTCAGCTCTGATATGTAGCACCAGGGGGAGGGCGTAGTAGACTTTTTATTATTATTGATGTATTTTATGAATTTCCGCTGTGTTAGAGACAATTTTATTATGTGCTGTAAACTAAACAGTTTTCTTTTTGGGTCCGTCCCTAACTATCGTGCTATGTATCACGCTGTTAGATTGTTGACCGTATGTCACTGTTTTAATCTGGTTGTTTTACAAGCGGTGAAATGTGACGCTTCCTTTCAAAAGAAAATTTTTTTTTATTAAACTCTGATATAATAATATAATAATAGTTGATATAGAAGGGGGGTGTTACACCCGTGACCATAGCATCGGCGGAGAGAAGTTTTTCAAAACTGAAGTTGATTAAAACCTATTTGAGATCATCAATGTCACAAGAGAGATTGAATGGTTTGGCAACTTTGTCAATTGAGAAGGATATGTTGGAGAACATTGATACTGATGATATTATAAATGATTTTGCATCTCAAAATGCTCGAAGAAACCGCTTCTTATGACTTTCCGAGAAAAACCATTAGTATAAATGATTTTGTAAAACCATTATTATGTATTAAGGCGTATTATTTTAATTGAAATAAATTGTTTTTTTTGTCTTCTATTGAGATATTTTCAAATTAAAAAATAGTTATATAAGGGGGGGTCCTTTTCTCACAAATTGCCTAGGGCCCATAAAATATCAGGAACGGGACTGTTTAGGGGTAGTGTTTAATGGACCTGGATTGCATGCAGTCAAAAGACACCGGTACAGTCAATGCAGTCAATATTTATCACTTGTTAGATAAATTTATTTAATTGTTATTTCAGTTTTTTTTCTTTTTTAATTAAAAAGTGTTTTTTATTACACTAAATGTACCAACTGCACCACTTTAATGACTGCATAGGATCCAATTCTGTGTTTAATGTCCAGGTTGGAGTACTATAATATTCCGTGTTAATCCAATTTATGTTTATATAAAAACCCCTTTCTCTCTCACACTCTTTTTAAAAATATGCACAAGAATTTTACTTTTACTAAAAAGAGAATAAAAAATAAAATATGGGTAAAAAAATATTCTTATAATTCTAATTTGGTTTGAAATTTTTTAGTAATGAAAGACTTTGCCTGAATATTATGCAATATTTTGCAATTTCTTGATTTATAAAAGAATGACATTATCATCAACACAGAATGTCGCCTAGCCTCAAACTTTATTTAATAAAAAAAGAAATGTTGCCCTCAAATAACTCAAAATTTACCACCAAGTTACCATTTTTATTATTTTTTGAAAATGACCAAAATACAATTAAGTATTAATATATTTTTTTGACAGCAACGTTAATTACTTATCTTATCAACCAGTATTTAGTATTGTATAGTTGGGGCTGACGAATGTTGGCTCAGTTTGTAAGGAGTTTGCTCACACCTCACAATGGTGTGGGTTCAACTCCTGCCTCCAGCGTGAATACCTTTTTGGTGGGTGATTTGTAAGTACTCTGTAGGTACTCAAAGAGCCTTGAGGCCGTCAAAACCAAAAAAGTATTGTATTGTTGGTTTATTAAGACTAATCCAAAAATCTTAATTTTGTTACTTTTCCGTTTAATTTTGCTATACCCACAGTTGAATCTCCATCGGTATAAGTTTTAGTGAAGCCTCGTAATTCACTATACCCAGCATTTCATTTTATTGGTACATAATTTATTGGCAATGTTTGTAGGTTTTAGTGACACCTCTTGACACTTCTTGGCCCACAGTTTGTGAAAATTTTGTAGGTATAGGAATTCTATACCTACGGTTTCAATTATACCGTCACTAAAGATGTCTGTTGGTATATGTCAATTTTCTTTTAGTGATTTTTATAAAGTTTATTTTTTTTATAAGCACAAATGTTAGTGAGTTGCTGGGGTTTGAACCCTGGACCTCCTTCTTGCAACTTTGTAACTCCTTTATGTCTCTTAGCTCGCCAACTGAGCTACCTTCCTGGGACATAAAGTTTCTTTATTTGATGTGGTGCGTTTTATTTTTATTTTTGCAATTAAATTCCAATGTCAGTTATTTTTTCAATTGACATTATTTTTTAGGAACTTAATTAATATTATCTTAGATTATAACATCGTTGTCGTGCATTACAGTATTGCATTGGCTTTGCTTTGTCATTTTCCTTTTATGTGATTTTTTTTCCCATAGGGTTTTAACCTTTGGAGGTTTTAACGAGGCCTCTCCACCGATGTAAGGGTTGGAGCATCCCTAGTGCTCCCCATAATAATATTTTGATTATAAAAAGAAATTCAATTGTACGTTCATTTAATGTAAACTCTATCGTAGAGACCACGTTAGTATAGAAAAACCTTAGTCCTTAAAGTTACATATTTTCTCTTACATTTATTGAGTTGGAGTACTGTAGTACTCCGTGTAATAGTCTTAGAAATCGACGTTAGATAAAGTATCGATCATGTATAAAATATACAAAAGTTTTGCATGATTTGTGGTTTAGCTTTTAGATAACACATTAAATAAAACAAGGACTAAGACTTTATAAAGGAAGACTTGCGGTCTAATGATAGACACTAATGGCTAAAAATGTGACAATAAACATTGACCGAGTTGTTTTTTTAGATAGTGATGTTGTGTTTTATTCTAGGCAAAGACCTTGACTTGGACCTCATATTCTTTTTTTTTTGTTGAATTGAATCAGTCAAAATAAAAACGACAACTACTCAAAAAAATTTCCTTAATTATATGTATATGTTTTGGTTGGCCATTGCCTAAACGACATACTCATTCTAATTCAAGGAATCTTCCGCTTGCATGTCATTGTTGGCCAACACCTCAAGTTTACCATATTGTGCATATCAATACATAGGAATAATGTTTTATTTAGGGGTAGTGTTTAATGTTCAAGGTAGTTGTAAATCATGTGAATTGTTTCTCGTTTGTATTAATTGGGTTGGAGTATTATAATACTCTATGTAACATCCCCTAATTAGCTAATTTAATTTATTTAAATTAGCGAAAAGGTTAAGGTGAATATTGACTAAATGGGATATTTAGCACCAGAGGTTATCACTAATCGATTTAATTAGCATAATTACTAAATTATGTGATGTTGATATAAATAATGGTGGTCATGCATGATTAAAATAAGGAAATAAGTTAATTAGTTATGGCTTATACCAAGAAGTGAATTATTAATCTAATTGCATGTTAGTACTTGTGTGAGGAGTGTTAGGCTAAATTTAGTATATTAAGCCAAATGTTAGATAGGATGAATGAGTGTATAGCTGAAGGGCTTTTTGGTCAAATCCCAACTATTACACCCAGCTGAAGCAAAACCCACCAAACAGTGATTCATTTGAAGAAAAACAGAAACAAAATAGAGAGAGAAGGAGGAGAAGTTGAGAGAGAGAGTGGAGAAGAAGGGAGAAACCCAGCTCCAAACCTTCATGCATGTGGGTGATCCTTGCACCAATCTTTCCCATTCCTCTTCCTCTTTCCAATGATATGAATTTCAGTAGCCTTTCCTCCCTCTAGCTCAAATCTCAAATTCGAAATACACAGCCCAAAGTTGTTCAAAACTGGAATTCTTGCCTTGCATGTCACTTTTTGGAGCATTGAAGCAAACCTAGGCCCTTAGGAATCTCAAGTTTCAGTTCTGAAACTCAATCACAAGCAACATTGTTCGGTTGAGTTGTTAAGGAAGAATTTCATTAGCCGAGGTTCTGGTTTAGTTGTTGTCTAAAGGTTTGGGTAGCTGAGTTCGTTGTTGAAGCGGATTCGAGGAGAGTTCGTGGTTTTTGGGACGGTTGAACTCTCGGTGTCTCGGCGTTGTGAGCGATTTTCATCGCCATAGGTGAGTTCTATAACTCGCTAGGGATGTGTGATATCGAGTCTTGCATTTTCTGAACCGAGAAAACGTTATAAACCGCTTTGTGAAAAATAACTCGAAAACCGTTTTATCGAAAAGTCACTATGTTTGTAACTGATTGCTTTGATTTGATGATTGTATGAATTGATTGACTGTTTATTGCTTTCGCTGGACTGGAATAATATTCGTTATGTTAGGATATCGACCGGAACGAAATTGGAATCGAAACGGACTTGGAAAAATGACATGAAACTGGAAAATTGGCCACTGTCAAGGACGCACGGATCGTGCCTCACAAGGGCACGGGTCGTGCGCCTTGTTCGCAGCAGCCAAGGAAATGGATTTTTAACACAGCACGGGTCGTGCGCCCTTGGCACGGACCGTGCGTGACCTACGCAAATCAGTTTTTACAATTTTTGAATACGCACGGATAGTGCGCCTTGGTGGCACAGATCTTGTGCCCTGTACGTTTTTCAAACTGAACTTTAAGTGATACGCACGGGTCGTGCGCCTCTGGAGCACGGACCGTGCGGATTCTTCTGTTACCCTAACTCAAAATACTTTTTAATCCGTTCCAAACGATTCTGATTCCTTTCCGATTGATTCCCCAATGTTTCCCAAGAATGGAAACACACTTATGTCATGAAATGAAAGAAGTTTGCGGTAAATCTCACAAGTTATAAATGTTAAGGAAAACTGTACATTAGTAAGACGCGAGTGTACACAAGTTAATTCATACGAGTCAAGATAAGTAATGTTTAATTCAAAGACAAGATACCTTCCCTTGAGGAAGGATAGACGGTACATGAATGAAAATGATAAGACGGCCCAATGCGGGTACATTTATATAATATATATAAATTGAGGTCAAGGGTGACGACCCTTAGAGGATTGGCATACTAGGGGAGGGGAAGTCATGAGCCCCAAAACCTAGACTCAAGAGGTTTCACCCACTAGAAATAGCGGGATGAGTTCACCAAAAGCCAGAGAAGTGCCTAAGAATAGGTAGGCTTGAGGTGTTATGCTAGAATGATAAATGAAAAGAAATGTAATGCGTAGTTGCTTAGTAGGGCTACAAATTACAAGAGGTAAAAATATGATATGCTTCATGTGTCGCTTAGAAGGGCCATGAGCATAAAAGTTACATGAAATTAATATATGTCCACGTGGTTGCTTATTAGGGCCACGAGTTCAAAGCAAAGGAAACAATGAACCGCTAGAGTTAGTAAGGGCTCTCGATAGGACTCACTGAGATAATGTTTATCTCACCCTTCATATTTGTGGTTTTTACAGAGAAACAGGGGAAGGCAAAGGCGATGAAGCACGGTTAGCCGGTGCGACTCTTGGAGTCATTGAAGATTGAGTTTCATGTTTAGACCTTTGTCCCATTTACTATTTCTATGTTATCGATTGTATAACGATCATGTATCAGTTGTAAATCGTTTCCGCTACTTTATGTTTTGAGTATTGAACACCAGGATTATGTATAAGTCTTAAGTTATGAAACTTAAGCTTTTTGATAAAGTTAAGTACGGTTCGGAGAACCATTTGATATGTATTATCGAAATTTTTAGTTTGTGTTCAATATTCATTAACAGGAAGTTACTCTGATGTATGCCATTTAGTGCATTTCGGTAGTTCTACATGTTAGAATTTATCGGGGTGTTACACTCCATGTTAATCCAATTTAGGTTTATATAAAAACACCTTTCTCTCTCACACTCTTTTTAAAAATATGGACAAAAATTTTTACTTTTAGTAAAAAGAGAATAAAAAATAAATATGGGTAAAAAAATATTCTTATAATTCTAATTTGGTTTGAAATTTTTTAGTAAGGAAAGACTTTGCTTGAATTTTATGCAATATTTTGCAATTTCGGGATTAATAAAAGAATGGCATTATCGTCAAACACAGAATGCCGCCCTCAAACTTTATTTAATCAGAAAAATAAATGTTGCTCTCAAATAACTCGAAATTTACCACCAAGTCACCATTATTATTATTTTTTGAAAATGACCAAAATACAATTAATTATTAATATATTTTTGTGACAGCAAGGTTAATTATTTATCTTGTCATCCGGTATTTAGTAGTGTATAATTGGGGCTAATGAATGTTGGCTCAATTGGTAAGGGTGTGGGTTCAACTCCCATCTCCAGCAGTCCCCAGAGCCCAATTTACCTAATTTTTTATAACCAAAAAAGTATTGTATAGTTGGTTTAGTAAGAGGATTAACATATAGTCTTATTGTGATTTTTGGATTAGTCTTAGAATTCCACATTAGATGAGGATCGACCAAAAACTTTATAAAACAAAAGTCTTGCTTGATTTGTGGTTTAACTTGGAAATAACACATTATTTACCTAAATTACTTTTTGAGAACTTTTCAAAGTTTATTCAAATTCCGTCAACTATATAATTAAAGAAACCAATACATACATATATTTTAGGTTAAATAGCACTTTTGGTCATTTATGTTTGCTCCAGATTTCACTTTGGTCATTTATCTTTTTTTTGGTCCGTTTTGGTCCCTCATGTTTCATTTTTGTTTCATTTTGGTTCCTGACATTAGTTTTGACTAACGGACGCTACGCTGGCAGTTAACTCCTGACGTGGCGTCCGTTATTCATTAAATGACGTGGCAACAAATATATTATTTAATTGTAAATAAATTACACATAAGCATTTAACTTTTTTAATTGATAAAAACTAAAAACAAATTAGAAAAACTAACATTAATTTCTCACCACCATCAGAAACAACAACATCCAGAAACTAACATTAATTTCTCACACAACAACATCAGAAACTAAACACATTTTTCACCAACTTCTTCTTCTTCTTCTCACCACCATCATCAATTTCTCACCACCATCAGTCCATCATTCCACCACCAAAACCCAAATCCAGAATCGAACAAACTAAAACCCAGAGGAAACAAGGAAACGAGTTCGAAAATGGGAGAAGAATGGAAGAGAGTGGGTTTCGAAAATGGGAGAAGGATGGAAGAGAGTGCGTTTTGAGGATGTTGGGTTTGATTTTGTGGGTTTGAATCCAATTTTTTCTGTATTGTTTCTGGATCCAGATCTGTATTTTTTAATTCGTTAGTTTTTCCAGATCGGAAAGGGATCAAAATGAAACAACACAAACAATGAGAGGGACCAAAATGAAAACAAGGAAAAACAGAGAGGACTAAAATGAAACAAATGAGCATCAACAGAGAACCCAGATTTGGAACTCAGATCTGCACAGAGAAGAAGAAATCAGAACCCAGATATGTGCCAAATCGAAGACGAAAACGAAGACGAAATCGAAGATGAACATATCTGTTTCAGTGTTGTTCTTTGTTCTTTGTTTTTTCTGGTTTTGTTCTTTGTTTTCTGGTTTTGTTCTTTGTTTTGTTCGTTTTGTTCTGAGCAAAATTGGTTCTTCAAATTGGTTCTTCGTTTTGTTCTTCAGATTCATTTCTTCGTTTCTTCAAATTGGTTCTTCGTTTTGTTCTTTGGTGAAGATTGAAGATGAACAATTTATGTTATCTGTTGTTGTTGTTGTTGTTGTTGTTGTTGTTGTTGTTGTTGTTGTTGTTTCTGGTGTTCTTCGTTTCTGGTGTTGTTGTTGTTGTTCAATTCATTGTTTATGTTATTTGTTTTTTGTTATTTGTTTTTCATTGTTTATGTTATTTGTTTTTTGTTATTTGTTTTTTGCCACGTCATTAATGAATAACGGATGCCACGTCAGCAGTTAACTGCGAGCGTGGCGTCCGTTAGTCAAAACTAACGTCAGGGACCAAAATGAAACCAAAATGAAACATGAGGGACCAAAACGGACCAAAAAAAAGATAAAGGACCAAAGTGAAATCTGGAGCAAACATAAAAGACCAAAAGTGCGATTTAGCCTATATTTTATATTCTTATTTAGGCAGTTAGCAACAAAGGTGAAATAAAAGGCTGGTGAAGGTGGAAAACTTTATGGTGGATTTAGGATAGGAACCAAGTTTTCTATATATTTGTTGATTCTATATGTTAAATGGTTTCCCCATATTTATACTTTTTGTTGTGCATTGTATTGTGTATTATATGGGTTTTTTTCTCTCACTACAAGAAAAGTGACATATAGCGACGGTAAAAACCGTGGTAAAGGGTTAAAAATGTAGGTATAGCACCGAAAACCTATACCAACGGATGGTTCTTTCCGTAGTTTTTATTTACCTATACCTACAGAAGAATGACGTCCCTATAGCTTATAGTGACTTTTTTTTGACCGATGGACAAAACCTTAGAGCTATATCCACAGTTACTCTTAATTTTCCTATACCCACAGTTGAATCTCCATCGGTATAAGTTTTAGTGACACCTCGTAATTCACTATACCCACCATTATATTTTATTGGTACATAATTTATTGGCAACGTTTATAGGTTTTAGTGACACCTCTTGGCCCATAGTGTGTGAAACTTGTATTTATACCTACGGTTTCATTTATACCGTCACTAAAGACGTCTATTGGTATATGTCAAGTTTCTTGTAGTGATTTTTATAAAGTTTATTTACTTTTTTTATAAGAATAAAGTTTATTTATTTGATGTGGTGCGTTTTATTTTTATTTTTGTAATTATATTCCAATGTCAGTTATTTTTCAATTAACATTATTTTTTAGGAACTTAATTAATATTACTCCATTCGTTCGTGATTTTTGATACTTTTGGCCCTTTTTTGGTTCCAAAACAATATACTTTTAACATATCAATGTACAATTTACCAAAATTTTCCAAATTTACCCTTTATCTTTATTTAATCTCCAAAATAAAATTTAATTGTATCAATACTTTTTATTTGGATTCCCAAGACAGTGGAATAGTAAACTCCTTTTCATTTTCACACAAGACAATTGTTGCTCAAATAACGTAGTCATTGAAAGAGATTAATAAAAAAAACGTAGTCATTCAAATAATGTAGCCATTCAAATAAGCTAAAATATTCTATAATGTTTCACCTGATCCTAAAATAATAAACGTACAAAATTAATAAAATAATGAGTAAAAGGTTTTGACATTCATTAGCAGGTTTTTACACTTTGAATAGTGAAGAGTTTTGGTGAAGATAATAGGATAGTGAAGAGTTCTCCGTAAAAGTTGAATGTTGGTTTGGCTCCGTTTGGCAAACCCAATCCGCTAGCTTATAGTGGATAAGCTAGTTGTAAGTGTTTGGCATGACTAGCTTATAGCGTTTTTTGAAACGCTACTTGAAGTAACGTTTTTTGAAACGCTACTTGAAGTAGTGTTTGAACTTATAGCGTTTCATTTTTTCTCCCAATTTTACCCTCACTATTTTAATTAAATTCTCCTGTTATTCTCAATTAAGTGAATCTTCCCTCTATTAATTACAAATATCCTTTTATCTAATTTTATATTTATAAGCTAGTTCAACCGCTACTTTTATCGAACACTTTAAATTCATTCCGCTAGCTTATCCGCTATAAGCTATCCACTATCAGCTCATCCGCTATAAACTAGTTTATCCGCTATCCGCTTTTTTTTTGCCAAACAGAGCCTTTGTTTATAAAACTAATGCTGTTTTTTTTATTCTCTTTCTTAGATTAAAGACCGCCACTTTCTCTTTCCAACAATAACAACAATTCTACAAAGAGTGCGGATAGGTAGTACGAAACTGTTTTGAAGAAATGTAAGAAAAGGACTAAAATTTCTTTAGCACTGGATGGGGGTATTGAATGGTTGAAGTAGATTTCTTCGGTTTCGTTTCGTACTGAAACGCATTTCTCTTCTACAAATTGGGAGTTAATGCTATAAAAGGGTACTTTAGTCTTTGGGCAATACAACTTGATGATTTCTTAATTTGTGTGAAACATGGCGAAAGAACCAAAGTTCAGGAGCGGAGGGATTATCTTAGATTATAACATCGTTGTCGTGCATTACATTATTGCATTGGCTTTGTTTTCTCATTTTCCTTTCATGTAATTCATTTTCAATTGTATGTTCATTTATTGTACCTCTATCGTAGAGACCACGCTAGTATAGAAAAGTCTTAGTCCTTAAAATTACATAGTTTCTCTTACATTTAAATTCGCTCCCTCTCTCGTTTTCCGAGTGGTTGGCTTATCCGCCTCCTCGTCTAAATAACTTGCACTCTCTACGGACTCATATATAAGCAACGAACAACTTTTTAGATTCATTGAAAAAGTGAAGTATCTGGACTATATATAGTCCAGATACATCACTTTTTCAATGAATCTAAAAAGTTGTTTGTTGCTTATAAATGTGTCTGAATTAGTACTCCTTAGTACTTCGTGTAATAGTCTTAGAAATCGACGTTAGATAAAGTATCGACCATGTATAAAATATACAAAAGTCTTACATGATTTGTGGTTTAGCTTTTAGATAACACATTAGATAAAACAAGGACCAATACTTCATAAATGAAGACTTGTCGTCTAGTGATAGACAAGTGGTTTGCATGATAGAAACTGATATAAATATTTATAAGAAATAAATTATTTACCTAAATTATTTTTTTGGAAAATTTTCAAAGTTTTATCCAAATTCCTTCGATTACTTAAAGAAACCAATAAGAGCCCCGAGCCGGATGGTTTCAATATGAGCTTCATAAAACTATGTTGGGATTTGTTGAAAAAAGATGTAATAGATTTCCTTAATGAGTTCCATGAGAAGGCGTTTCTTCCTAAGGACATTTCCGCAACTTTCATTACTTTGATCCCCAAAAATGATAATCCCCAAGGTTTGGGGGAGTACAGGTCGATTCATTGATAGAGTGTTTGTATAAAATTTTGGCAAAGGTATTGGCAAATAGGCTCAAAAAGGTGCTCCCTAGTGTTATATCGCCATGCCAATCCGCCTTCTTGGGGCGCAGACAAATCTTGGATGGGGTGGTAGTGGTTAATGAGGTTGTTGATTATGCGAAGCGATCGAAGGATGATTGTTTGTTGTTTAAAGTTGACTTCGAGAAGGCGTATGATTCTATCTCGTGGGATTTCTTATTTTATATGTTAAATCGGTTGGGTTTTCCTCAAAAATGGATTCAATGGATGAAGTCTTGTGTGTGCAATACTACTTTGTCGGTGTTGGTTAATGGGAGTCCTACAAATGAGTTTAAAGTTCATAGAGGTTTGAGACAAGGGGATCCCCTTTCCCCCTTTTTGTTTCTAATTGTGGCGGAAGGATTTTCGGCATTGGTGGCTAAAGCGGTGGAGATTGGTTTTTTGAGGGATATGCTATCAATGATTCTCTTCGGTTTTCCATTATGCAATTTGCGGATGACACGGTGTTGATGGGGAAACCGTCTTGGGATAATTTGTGGGCTATAAAGACTATTTTAAGAAGTTTTGAACTGGTTTCCAGCTTGAGGGTGAACTTTTATAAGAGCAAGATCATTGGTATTAACATTTTCGAGGAGTTTCTTGATCCCGCCTCAACTTTTCTTCAGTGTAAAACTGAATCCATTCCCTTCAAGTTTTTGGGGATTCCGGTTGGGGCCAATCTGAGAAGGGCCGCCACTTGGAAACCGGTGCTTGATATGCTTAAAAAAGGTTATCATCTTGGAAGGGGCGCCATCTTTCTATTGGAGGTAGAGTCACTCTTATTAATTCAGTCTTGAATAGTATTCCACTATATTTCTTTTCTTTTTATAAGGCTCCAAAGTCGGTTATTATGTCGATGATCAAAATCCAAAGAGAGTTTTTGTGGCAAATTAATGATGGTGATAGGGGCATATATTAGGTCTCTTGGGAGAAGATTTGCAAACCGAAGAGTGAAGGTGGCCTCAGTATTAAAAACTTAGAATTGTTTAATGTGGCTCTTTTGAGTAAGTGGAAGTGGAGGGCACTTGTTGACGACAACGCTCCTTGGAAAGGCTTGTTATTACATAGATATGGAAGCTTCAACGATGTTTTTATTCAACGGTTGGAGGGTGCTTTAAGAAGAGGTGCCGGTGGATCTATTTGGTGACGTGATTTATTGTTGCTTGATCGTGATTTCTCCTTTACAGTCACTTTCGGCCAGCAGCTTTCTAGAAGAGTGGGAGATGGTGATTCGGTTGAGTTTTGGAACGACAATTGGCTGGGAAATTCACCCTTTTCGCGATTGTTTCCTTCTGTTTGCTAGCCGCGAAGCAAACCGTGTTGTAGTCCAGGATTTTGGCGCGTGGCTGGCCGGTGTGCGACGTTGGAATGAGTCATGGTTACGATCTCTGGCAGGTATTGATCAAACTGAGGCTAATTATATGCAGCAGAATTTGTATTCGGTGTCTCTTGTTCAAGGGAAAGCGGATAGTTGGGTGTGGATGCTTGAGTCTTCAAAAAAAATTTCTGTCCGTTCGTTCTATAATATGCTTTTACGTGAGACAGCGGGCAGTGAAGACAATGCATTATTTAAATTGTTGGAGAAATTATGGAGATGTGTCACCCCCTCGAAAGTTATTGTTTTCGGATGGCGGTTACTTAGGGACTCTTTGCCAACTCGCGGTAACTTGCGCTACTGGCTTGTTATCGCATCGGATAATGACTCTTTATGTCCTTTTTGCTGGCAGACCACCGAAACGCTGATTCACCTTTTTTGGGTTGTTACTTTGCGACAGAAATATGGAACCGGGTGTGTGGTTGACTTAAGATTAATCATGTTGCGGCAGACAGTTTGTTCGATCATTGTCTTTGGTGGGGGAAGTTGAGTAAAGGGAAGAAGGCTAGGGGAACAAAGCACTTAATTTGGTTGACTACGTGTTGGAGCATTTGGTTGGCACGAAACACTCTTATCTTCAAGACCGAGGTGCCTATCTTGGACTCTATTCTTACTCGCATCAAGCAATTATCCTGGAGTTGGTTGGTTTATAGAGCTCATTGTAATTTCAATTTTGATGTTTCATCTTGGTGGCTTGATCCACTTCATTGCCTAAACAATATGTAATTTTTGTTGTTTGGGTTTGAGCACCCCTAGTGCTTTATCAATGAAGTATTGCTTATAAAAAAACAACTTAAAGAAACCAATACATTCATATGTTTGCATGAATTAAATTCGATATTGTATTATGTAAGTAACCATTATAAAGTCACCAATCTTTATTATTAATTAAGTGTGATAATATTTACATTTTATTTTTACTATATTTAGATGTTAGAGAATTTGGTCAAAAAAAAAGATGATAGAGAAATAAGATTATTAGAATTAAACCTCAAGGAGTTGGCCTAGTGGAGCATGACATAACTTGTATCCGTGAGGTCCCGACCTTTAAATTCCCACTAGTCTTCTTCAGGTGACGTAAATTTTATTACCTTTGTAAGTGTTTAAAGAGATTGGAGGTCTTTCCTGGCTTGGACTGTCATTCCCTCACCCCTAAGTTTTTTTTGTAAAAAAAAAGATTAATTATTTAAATTAGTTTAACATATATTTCTATTAATTAAGCAATTCATTTGGAGAAGTGCATGTCAACTAATTTTATTTACAAAGTTTAACATATATTTCTATTAATTAAGCAATTCATTTGGAGAAGTGCATGTCAACTAATTTTATTTACAATCCTTCTGCACAACTACGACCATCATCGACCACAACTCTAGCAACCTTCATTCAGCACCAACCACCACTTCAACTACCGGCGACCACCGCTCTGACTACCAACCACCACTCCGACTATCATGCTAACCACCACTATGACTACCTCTGCTCATCAATCTAACCACTACCAACTACCACTCTGACCACCGTCAACCACCACTTCAACCACCACCGACCACCACTTTGACCATCGTCAACCACCCTTTCAGCCACCACCAACCACCAGTCTGCCACCGTCCACCACCAATTCGACCTCTAACAACCACCACTATGACCACCTCTAATCATCAATCTGACCACCATCAATATCCACTTCGACCACCACTTCAACCACCACCAACCACCACTCCGGCCACCATCAACCACCACTATTCACCACTCCGACCACCACTTAATTAAGACAAAAATTTATGATGAATATTTATTTTTATGTTTATGTTCGAAAGTGATTTTGACTTTTTAAAATTTCTTAACTCAAAAGTGAATTTGTTTTTGGTTTTTGAAATTTTTAAAACTCAAAACAAAAAACTGGTTTTGGTTTTTGTAAATTTCAAAACAGAAAACTTCTCCGAACAGGGCCTAAAATTTGGAGTTTTGAAATAACATACACACATTTTCTTAATAAAGTTGGAGAATTTAGAGATGGTTCTGGAGCTCCCTGGGTTGTTTTTCTCTTGGGCTAGGTATTACTCATCCTTTGATTGCTGAGTTTTATGCTGCTATGTTGGGTATTGAGCTATGGGTTCAAAAAGGTTGGTATCTTCTTTGGTTGGAAATAGGTTCACTAATTGTGGGCTTTCAAGTTTTTAGGGAAGGAAACCACTATGTTGATATTTGGCTTCATTTGGTATCCATAATTCCACCTTTTGTTGGTGGAACTCTATCCCTGGTTTTATTTCTAAGGATTTCTTTAGGAATAGAGTTGGCCCACAATATAAGTTTTCCTAATGATTTTAATGGTTTCAGTTTATGCCCCCCTTATTTGTTTGTATTTTTCCATTTTCTAATAAAATTTGGTAGTGGTGCAGAAGATTGATGTTTGGTGGGGTGCTTGCCAAGCTGGGATGCCTCCTAACATAGTAAGGCTTTTGCACTACAACTATTTGCTTAAAAAATAATAAACTTGAAGAATATTATAACCGTTTTTATATGAAACACAAATATATAGGTAGACTCAATTATTTTGTCTAAACTGGATATCCTCTGTGCGGAACTCAAGAGACTACCCCCTCGAGTCGGGTAGGACCACAAAGGGCGTCAAAGCTCTCTCTCTCTCTCTCTCTCTCTCCCTCTCCCTCCCTCTCTCTCTCTCTCTCTCTCTCCCTCCCTCCCTCCCTCCCTCCCTCCCTCCCTCTCTCTCTCTCTCTCTCTCTCTCTCTCTCTCTCTCTCTCTCTCTCTCTCTCTCTCTCTCTCTCTCTCTCTCTCTCTCTCTCTCTCTCTCTCTCTCTCTCTCTCTCTCTCTCTCTCTCTCTCTCTCTCTCTCTCTCTCTCTCTCTCTCTCTCTCTCTCTCTCTCTCTCTCTCTCTCTCTCTCTCTCTCTCTCTCTCAAGAGCTCAAGAGTAGGTAGATTCAAAAGTGAAAGATGTAACACTCTTATGTAAAGAAGCACAACCACTCAAATATATATTAAAGAAATACTCACTCTATTCCTAGTCTATGATACTTTTAGCTTGTTACACACAAATTAAGGTATAATTAATTTGTGTTAGTTAAGTACTAATATACCCTCTCTGTAGTTGTTTTCGGATAATTGAAATTAAAATAAAAGAGTTAATAGTTGTCTTGGGTCTCTAAAAGACTCAATAAATATAAAAGGTATATTTGGAAAAGTGGTGAATTATACATTGGATTTTTAAAGTACTATTATTTTGTGACAAAATAAAAGATCAAAAGTACGAAAGAATAAACAAAGGGTACAGTTACACAACCACAAGTATCAAACCACGAGTATCCAAAATTCAAATGCAATAACGCATCTCTAGGGCTTTGTGTTTGAGAGCTCTCAATCATAAAATCAAGGTGTAAATTCTTTGGAAAGAATTGTTGTAACCCCCTGAATTGTCGGTCAAGGGACTGTAAGGCCCAATAATAAGTAGTAATTTCTCCCACTCCTCTGCTGGGAATTCAAGTGTAAGTAGTTAGCCTCACATTGACTATGAATGAGTTACATGAAGAATATATATATATATATATATATATATATATATATATATATATATATATATAGGTGACTGATATATCCTTTGAATTAAGGTTTTGAGGTGGAAATGTGGCGTCCAGGTCTCTTTGTGGTCCTGATCAAGTCTAGTGATGTGGTGACTCGCATTTGATCGTGAGAATTTTGGAAATTAAAGTGTGAGTGTTGTATATACTCAATGCCTTAAAGCTTAATTTGGATGGAGATGTGGTGTTCAAGTCTCTTGGTGGTCCGACTCATTGGCTCGTTCTTATTCCCAGTGCTTCCTCGGACTCCCTAACAAGTGGTATCAGAGCCATGGTTTGGCCTGTTGGGGGAGCAGGAAGTAGATCCTAGTTTGTATCAAGTCTAGCGATGTGGGTGACTACCACTTGAGAGGGAGATTGTTGGGAATTTAAGTGTGAGTGATTAGTCCCAACTAGAAATAAGTTAAATGAAGGATATGTAAGAGAGGTGACTGATACACCCATTGCCTTAAGGTTTTGGCTAGATGTGGCTTCCAAGGGTCTTAATCGTTTACTTGTTGTTGTTCTCGGTGCTCCCCCGAACTCCCCCAAAATCCTCAATAGTCACTAGGATTGATTTCTGCTATGTTCTCGTTATGATACAACATCTAAATGATGTGGTGCATCACATGAACCACTCATAAAGCTAAAATCCTTCTTTTATATTGGGTTTTCTTTTAGAAAACTGTAAAAAGAATAATATTTATAAAAATCATCCCAAGGAAACATGAGTAGTTAGCTTAAAATGTGTAAGAAGAATTTTTACTTTTTATTTAAAAGAGAATAAAAATTAAATATGGATAAGAATAAAAACTATTTAATTTTCTTTTCAAAATCCATGTTTGTTAATTAGTTTTGTTGTGAAAAACTTCACCTTAACATTATGAAATATTTTACAATTTCTTAATTAATATACCCATTTTTTTTATAAGTCTTAATTAATGCACACATGAAATATTAGTCATCAAAAGAATAAGTATTGCCCTCAGATAATTCAAATTTTACTACCAATTTACCATTATTTTTTTATAACGACCATAATACGATTAATTATTTATCTTATTAATCAATATTTTATAGTTGCTTTTTTTAGAGGAATAATCTATAATTGTTAAATAGGTAAAAATTAGATAAGAATGACATGTCGTGAGCATGATAGCCGATAATATATGTATAAAAAGAGCGCTAGCAACACTTTTTTTTTTACCTTTGTGCTAACAACACTCTTCTTGATATACCCCTACAACACTCTCTTCGAGATTGAATGAAATTTATGTGAGCTTAACCACTTTGAAAATGAGACACACTAATAGCTAAAGTCATCACCAACTTATACATTTAATTTAATTTGTCACTTGTGATTTTTGGTTTAATTATAGAATTCCACAATAGATAAAGTATGACCAAGACTTCCAAAACCAAAATTCTTGCGTGATTTGTAGTTTAGCTTTGTCATAACACATTAGATAAAACAAAAAACGGAGACCTCATTAATGAAGACTCTAGACTTGGGCTATTTTACTATTTTCGTTACTTTAAACCAATTTATTTTCACACTTATTCTCTTTTGAATTTTTTTTAGAAACATATTTTTCTTATCTTAAAAATACATACTCAATTCATTTAAATAAATTTCAGTGCTAACAACACTCTCTTCATGATAAAATTAAATTCATGCAAGTGAGACACACTATAGCTGGCTAGAATTTTCAACAACTTATACATTTAATTTTGTCACTTGTCATTTTAGGCTTAATTTTAGAATTTCACAATAGATAAAGTATGACCATGACTTTAAAAACCAAAAGTCTTGCATTATTTGTGGTTTAGCTTTGGGATAACACGTTAATAAAACAAAGACCAAGACTTTATAACTTGCAGCAATAAAGTCGAGTAAACACATGGTCGGTCAAATTCTTTAGTATAAATTAGTCACCGAATAAAGCCGTAGATACTGCGCCCCACTAACACAGTAAGAAAATAGGCCCATCTCTATTATGAATAAAGTGTCTTCATATTTACATATTATTTTTACTATATTTAATGTTAGAGAAATATGATTATTTGAATTCGTTTTACATACTTCTCTATTAGTTAAGCAATTCATTTCAAATTAAAAATGAAATAAAAATGAAAGATTGTTGAAATATAAGACTAGATTTAGTGCGGCTTCTAATTTTTTGTCCCAAAAACATTTTTTCAAATAAAAGTAAAAATAAAGTTAAAAGCAATATAGAAATAAGTTAAAAGCTAAAAACCTTTTTTACTACGGATTTTTCTTTTAAAAATAATGTAGAAATAATAATGTTTATAAAATCAAAGCTAGGAAGCACGGGTTGCGATACGACTTTGGATCCTCTCCTTCCACATTCCCTACATCTCCCTCCATTTTCTTTATCTTTCTTTTAGTTTCGCTCTCTCTCAACATTTATTTATAACTTTTTAATTGATATGAGAGAGTAAAACTAAGAGAGATATAGAGAGGATGGAGAGAGAGACAGATGTAGGGTAAGTGGAAGGAGATGATCCAAGTGAGAGGGATACTTAAAAATATGTAATTAAGATAGGGTTGTAATTAAGATATAGGGTTGTAATGCATGAAAATGTGTAATTAAGTTCAGCTAATATTATCTTTAATTTTTTTTTGATAAGCAAATATTATCTTTAATTATAATATCGTTTTCATGCATTACAAATATTATTACATTGGCTTTGTTTTGCCATTTTTCTTTTTTATGCCAGAATGGGGCTGTGATACCATCACAATGTTTTTTTTTAATTTGTTGTTTTAGAAAACACTCGTTTTAGTGTTTAAAATTACAATTTCTCTCTTGTTCTGTTATGTTAAAAATTCACGCTTCAACTCCAAGCTTGAGTGCAAGTGGTTAATACACTCCATCTTAAGCGGCAGACTCAGCTAGTACTCGGGTTCGATCTCCGGCGATCGAATAAATTGGAGTCAGGTTTAACTTACCTTCCGGTCGAACTCCAAATTATTTAGGGCCCATTTTCCCTAAATACCAGAGGGGGTGTAAGATCCCTAGATAAAAAAATGTTAAAATTCACACTTCTCTTTCTCACACATCTTTTTAAAACTATGTAGAAGAAATTTTACTTTTTATTGAAAAGAGAAAAAAATATGGGTTAGAATAAAATATTCTTAAAATTATATTTTGGTTCTCGAAACTTCTATCAGTTAATTTTACTAGTATATATTTGTAATGGAAGACTTTTCTAGAATATTATGCAATATTTTGCAATTTCGTAATCAATACTTCTATCAGTTAATTTTACTAGTATATATTTTTCTAAGTACATTCTGCAATTTCTTGATTTGTGGTCTTGCATGACATTTTCGTCAAACACAAAATTGTACGCTTAAACTTTATTTCATGAAAAAACAGAAATGTTGCCCTCAAAAAACTCAAACTTTACCACCAAATTACCTATATTTTTTAATAATGACCAAAATACAATTACATATTTATCTTGTTAACCAGTATTAAGTATTATGTTTTTAAGAGGAAATACCATATAGTTGGCAAATGGCTAAATTTTTGTCATACTGCCATTTCGTAAGAAAGAATTTTTTTTGTCAAAAAAATGGCTAGATTTTTTCATACTGCCATTCCGTAAAAATAAAAAGAGTTCTTTTAAAACTCTCCCTCTAAAACTCTTTTCACGGTTGAATGAAATTCACGTGGGTTTTAACACTTTGAAAAATAGACACACTATTAATAGCTTGACTTTTCAACTACCACAATGGTATTTTACGACAAATAGTTATTTCAAAATAAAGTACACCCATTTTCTTAATAAAGTTGAAGAATTTAACTGTTTTTATATGAAACACAAATATATAGGTAGACACAATTTTCTTTTGTGAACTATGTATATTCTGCGCGCAACTGTATAGACTAATTTCTCGAGCCGGATAAGACCACAAATGGCGGCAAAAGTATCCCACAAATGTAGATACATTCAAATTTAAAAGATGTAAAACTCTAATGTAAAGAAGCATAACCACTCAAATATATAAACAAAAAAAAGTAGTTACATCATTAACCACAAGTATCAAACCCCCAGAATCCAAAATTAAAATGCAAAGACATAAATGTCATAACGTATCTTTAGGGCTTTCTATTTGAGAGCTTCCACATTAGATATCGACCAAGTCTTTTAAATTTTAAATGTCTTACGTGACTTGTGGTTTAGCTTTGAGATAATAAATTAGATATAACATGGCGCTATAGAGGAAGACTTGTGTAGTTTAAAGAATGGAAATTTAATATAAATGTTTATAAGAACAACAAAAATTATTTACCCAAATTATTTTTGGGAATTTTTCAAAGTTTATTCAAATTTCGTTAACTAAATTTTTTTAAACAAACGGGCAAACTTGCCAGAATTTATTAAAAAAAAAAGAGAAATATGACAGTAAAGAGCACAAGGGGGGACTAGACCAAAACATTTGGCATAAGAAAACCTGAAGTCAAAACAATAATAGGGAGCCCCTAACAGAATCCCCTAAAACACCTCAACCTAGATACAAAAATAAAAAAGCTAACTGGCAATAGTTAAATAAACAAAAGATATCGTTGAAATTGTAATTATAACCAACCAAACTCTGGCCAAATACTGATTTTCTGAAAATTCAAGGACCCGCTTACAAAAGCTAGATAAAAAAGAAACAGAGAGAATTTGTCTTTGAGCGAGTATTATAGTCGGATGTTTTCTAAACCAATTTCTTTTTGTGTTTCTTCAATACACACATATTTTTCATTCTTATTTCGGTAGCAACAAACGTTCAAACCACAACTAGTCTGGCACCCGAAATTAGTTTGATATTTTACTTTTTTATCAAAATGAAAGCACTAAAAATAGAACAAAAACGACTAAAGCCTAACATGTTCCATTTCCACAGCATCTGCTATAAGGAAAGAAAAAACTGCAGCAGGACAAAGAGGCCACACATGCTCCCCATAATTTATATTAGCTCCATACTTTGCTAACCAATCAGCACGCGAGTTAACCTCACGAAGCGTGTGAACAAGGTCAAATCCCAAGCTTTGAAAGAAAAGGATTTGATGTAGGTGTTACGTGAAAACGTAGATAGTGCAAGTATACACTGTCAACAAGTAATATAGAGTAAGTGAGATCGTTCCCACGAGGAATTATGCTAAATAACGAGAGTTTAATTTGATTAACAATTTAGGGAGCAAAGTAAATGACACACAAGTTTTGGGCAACATAAACAGTAGTAAAAAGTAAAGGGTAATGGAAATCAGTGATGAGAACAAGTCAAGATGCATTCACTTCAGTAGCTTCATTAAAATGTGATTAAGGGTATGTTCAATGCTGCAGCATTAGGTGCTGCAGCAATAAAACGTTATTCTCTCGAATACTTCACACTAGGTTTCCTTGCAAGAGTTTATCTCTAAACACTAAAGAAGTACCTCCTAGGCTGTTTGAGCACCGGCAGTGTTCACCTTATGGGTTATGCCCTCCTATCTCTAGGGTTAAGCAAGGAACATCAAGATCTCTCGTTAATATTCACTACCCATATTACCTTGTGAGATAAATTTACAAACCATCTCTGAATTTATAAATGCTATTTAGAATAGGCGGACCATTCCTACTCTAAAATGGAAATATTTTCACACACAAGATAAAATGCATAACATTGAACATACTTCATTAATCACATAGTAATTTAGCTACATCAGATCCAGCATCTCAACTATGAGTATTTAGCTCATATTGAGCTTGCAAAACATGGAAAATAACTTAAACAAAATAGTAGAAGTCATATTACAAATTTCAAGGTAAGAAATGATACTACTAACACTACAAGAAAATCGCTCATTTGCGACGGCAATTTCCGTCGCAAATGGGCTTTTTTCCGTGGCAAATTCGCTTTTGCGACGACATTTGCGACGGACTAAAAGTCGTCGCAAAACAGCTCGTCGCAAATGCTTTGCGACGGAACTCCCCGTCGCAAATTGTCCGTCGCAAATCCGTCGCAAAGCCGTCGCATATATCCGTGGCAAAGTCGTCGCAAACTCTGACAACTTTCATCGCAAAGCCGTAGCAAATCCGTCGGAAATTTTTAAAAAAAAAAATTAAAAAAAAAATTACAATCAATAAACAATTACATTTTCAGTTTTACATTGCTTCCATTCTTCTTTTCTTCTGCCTTTTCTCTTCAAGTTATGATAGTGAGTTTTGAGAGGATCTTCAAGGTGTGAAACCTCACAAAACAATAGAACAAAAGAAATTAGTCTTTGTTCACAACAATCATATTCAGAAAGGAAGAATCAGCCAAGATAAGTGAAAGAAAGGGAAGTTATACCTAGGTGGTGAAGATCCGTCTTCTCAGCAACTCCAAACATACACATACAGCAATACAAAGAAACACAAAGTTAGGGTTTGTGTTCAAGAATCGTAAAACAGAAAAGCAAACTGAACAAGGTGTGAAAAGAAGTTCTACAAACTAATGGTGCATAAATACACTATCAGAAACTACATTACTACACTGTAACATTATCCCCTCAAACACATGGTGCATAAATACACTATCAGAAACTACATTACTACACTGTAACAAACTAAATAATCTCTAAGCCTAAATACGGAAAAGGCTGCACAAACTACCAAGGGCATAAATACACATATCAGAAACTACATTACTACACTGTAACATTATCCCCTCAAACACATGGTGATTAAATATGAATCATCCAACATTATGGGACAAGGATACTGTACTTAGATTGTCACCTACCTATAGAACCAAGGATACTGGTTCTAGCATCTTATATTGATAAATGGATTAAACCTTGAGTCGTGCAAGCAGTGAGACATTGCATTCTGTGAGAAATTTTAACGTTGTCGTCTATATGCCTTCTGTGAGACATTGCTTCCAGAACTTGCTTCTCAGCTGCAGCTTTCCTAGGAGAACCCACAGGAGCCTTGCGGAACTGGCAAAGAACAATGAAGATGAAGTCAGGACACAATATAATAAACAAAAATGAAGTCCAACAAAATAACTATCAGCAGACAACAACCCTTGTTATCAGCAGACAAAATCATGGAAAGTATATACAACAAAAGAAACAAGAAATTATATACAACAAAGTAAAGCTCAGAAAATACAATAGACCTTAAGTAAAAGTAAGAGTCTTTAAGGTTAAAGATCCCATGTTCAGCTCAAAACAAAATGCAACAAGAACATCATACAAATGAAGCTGCCCAAATGAAAACAACACGAAGCAAAAGCAATAAAGACCCATTTGGACTAAGATAATAAAAAGACAACTTTACAATTTGTAGGAGAACAGATAACAAATTCACATGACTGTCTATCTAAACTCCAACTATTATTTACCCAAATAGCAAATTCACTACAAAAGAATATTCTATAACAATAACAAATGAATAAACTAAAGCAAAAACTAACTTAGATGATCATATGACTGTCTATGATGTCAAGAAAATAGCAAACAGATTGGGATAATTGTCCCTAATTAGGAAACCCATTTATTGTCTTAGGACAGATCATGCTCAATAATAAAGCAAAAACACTACAAGAAAATCGCTCATTTGTGAGAAATAAGTGAGAAAGAAAAGAGCAGTAACGAGAAGAGAGGAATTTATTACCTTTCTGTAGCCAAGTTTGTGTTGTTGTATTGCTGGTCCTCACCTTCAAATCAACACAAATAGAAAGTCAGAAATATACATATAAAGTTTGAGTGAAAGGAAGAAAGAAATTGAGAGAACAAAAGAGTTTAGAGGAGTATTACCTTTATTGAAGTTTCAGGTAGTGTCTTCACAAGTGGTGAAGTCTCTCAACGGATTCAAGTCTCATTTGAGTGCGTGTAAACAGATTGAGAATCGCAAAGTTAGGGTTCTCATCGAAATACAACGAAAGTACAATCAAAGATCGGATTCGCAGCTTCACAAAATCAGAAATTAAAGAATCAAAACAAAGGGGTTTTGATTAATACCTGTTTGGTGTTTAAATTGTAGCTCCATTGCTGCAGTTTCAGCTTTGATTTCTGCAAGAATCAAAGCATCAGTTGAAAACCTAGCAGAGAATAGAAGAAAGAAGCGAGAGAGAAGAAGTTCAAATAGGGAGAGAATACCTGAAAGCTATAATCTCAACAAACTCAGTTTCTATCTGAAAAAACAATAAGAAGCCTTGGCAGCAGCACAAACATCCAAACCTTTTAAACAGTGCTTCTTGTCAGAGTCCAAACCTTTTAAACATCCACACCTACATCTATTATTTATGAACCACCTACCAAAGTCTCAAACAGTAAGCACCAAAAGTATAATTCATAATCAAATGCTCATTTTAGTGCTTATAAAAAAATGCTCATTTTAGTAAAACGGGAAAAACCGAACCCCGCTGTTAAACTAAATATCTTCAAGCAGAGAACAAGTAGAAGAAAACTCTTACATTCTTCAATGTTAAACAAACTCATAAATTAACAATAATAATTTATAAAACTCAACTACTCGTGTATGGATGGATAATCATAAGATATAATTAATTAAGCAATTTGATTTGCTAATGCAACACAATAGCAAAATAACATACACAGATTTAAGTCACAGAAACTAAGAGAATGGAGGGTTATTTTGCATACCAGTGCTTCCACTAGTTTGACCAGATTCCCTGCAGAAGGATACCAAATTCCCTGCAGAAGGATGCCATGGTAGAGTGTACCTTGCATGCACCATAACACAAATGGTGAGTGTGAGTGTTATTCATAAACAGAAAAGAGAAAACAAGAGAAAGTAAAAAAGAGAGAAGGTGAGATTATACCTTCAGTGGTTCTTGCAGCTTTGCATTCTTCACAAGTGGTGAAGATCCTTGCACGTCCAGAGGTTACAAAGTACATACAGCAGCAATTAACACAAACAATTAGAGCTTGTGTTGAAAATCAAGACAGATTCAACAATAAGAAAGAAAACAGTAAATAGAAGGAATTTATACCTTTGGTTGAAGTCTTGATTTGTTCATACTGAGTATCTAAACCTGTAGCAACAAAACCCAGATTTAGGTTTTCCTAGAACAACCAACACAGCAAGAAACCAGAGGAAGATTAGAAGAATAATACCTTCGCTGTTCTTGTTCTTACGTCCGATTCAAAACCCAGCACATAGAAACCTGTAAACACACCAAACAGAAGTTAGGGTTTCAATTCAGAAGTGAAAACGCAAAGAAATAAAGAAGAAAACTAAGTGTTATACCATTGCATAGCCATTAACTCAGCTTAACTGAAAGAATCAAGCACTAATTACGGTAACCTTCGAAAACCGAAGGGTTTGTAAGTGACAAACCTCAGAACTGCTGATTCAATGCATAAACCATAGGGGTTTTGCATCATCATCATCAAGCATCATCATAGGTGTGAGATTGAAGATTTTCAACGCTTCAATCACTGAAAAATCAGTGAGAACATCAAAAACCCTAAGCGAACGGTGAGAGAGAGAGAAGAAGAGAACCAGAACAGAATGTTTTGTGTATAACCAGTAAACAAAGCCTCGTGATGCATCATTGAAGCAAAATCACGCTTCAATCATCAATTTTGCTCAAGATTTGAGCAAATCCTAGAAGCAAAACCCAGCAGAGAATGAGAGAAGAAGAACAGATAAAGAGAAAGATCTGAAGAACAGTGAATAGAAGAGAGGAAACGAAGGGAAGAAACGCGACAGTGAGGGAGAGGAAAGGGTGAGCGTGAGCGTGAGGGCGAGGGAGAGGAAATGGGAGAGGGTGAGGGAGAGGAAAGGGGAAAGGGTGAGCGCGAGGAAGTGAATAGAAGAGAGGGTGAGTGAAGAGATAATATGGTTCGCGTGATTTAAAATTAGAATTAACATTTGCGACGGGCTTGCGACGAACTATCCGTCGCAAGTTTGCGACCAACATCATTGCCCGTCGCAAATTAGTGACGAACATGTCTTCCCGTCGCAAATTATGAGTGGGATTGTTCCCGCTGATGCACAATTTCACTTGCCGTCGCAAACCCGTCGCAAACTAGCGACGGGTACCTGTCCGTGGGAAACTTTCGTAGCAATATAGGCTTATTCTTGTAGTGTAAGAGAGAACAGTAGGAGAGCTCCAATGATGACAATGGAGGACTGATCCAGTTCGTCCAAGTAGAATCCACCGAGAAAAATGTAACTCCAATGATGCTGCAGCAAGAGTCTCAGCAATGGAAGTGTTTGGTAGTGAAGGGTGAGCTTTTGCACGCAGGAGGAGCTATCTCTAAACTTCCCCTGACGGCCCAGCATCCTAATGAAGAAAGGGAAATGTCCTTATATAGTGTCTCCTTGCACACAACCCTAAAATGATGTCCTTTTTGGGAAAATGCTTCCTAGGTTAAAGGGCAATTGTGGGAAACCCACATTAGGTCATATCTTTCCGTGCCATACAGCTCTGACACCTGTCCTTGCCTTGATTTCCGTGTTTTCCGCACTCCCCTTGAGCTTTCTCTCTCATCTTCCGCATTTCCACTATTGTGCACGCACCTGTTGCTGCAGCACTTACACAAGACACAATTAAATGCACAGAGGGCATCAAAATGCCCAATTAAAACCAAATCATTTCTGCACCAATATTTCTAACCAAAACACTTATTTACACACTAATTAACACAACAAGTTTATTAAATCTCCTAAAATCAAGCTTAGAAAGCAAGTAATAACCATCATAAAAGATGGTTATCAGTAGGAAATAATGGAAACATAGGGGTGAGTATCTTCAAGTTCATGAGTAATCAACGACAAAACAGTTTTAGAGTTTGATTCACAAACAATAGACCTATAACCGTTGGACCAAGCTAAGTCCAATCCCTTGGCAATTGCATGGAGCTCCGCATTCAAGTTAGTAGCAATACCACAGTTTCCCGAGAAACCAAGAAGCCAACCACCTATATGATCCCGAAGTAAACCACCATAGCCACTACAGCTTGGGTTATCAATGGAGCTTCCATCAACATTCAGTTTAATAAAATTGCTAGTTGGAGGAAACCAAAGAACCAGTCTAGGAGGACGGGTAGACATTCCAGTAAACAAAAAATGAACAGTACCATTAGAAAGTTGTTTAGCTCAATTAAGAATCTTCCAAGTTAGCCATTTTACATCATTGAAAACATCGTCATTTCGCACCATCCAGAGGAACCAACAATTACAGATAAAAATAATACCATGGTTACTAATAGCATGGTGTTTGAACTAAAGCTGAACATCATCGTTAACCTCGCCAGCATCAGTGTTAAAGGATAGTAACCGCCAGGCATTCTGAGCCCTAGAGCAGTTCCGCAAAATGTGAATAATATCCTCTCTATTAGCACCACAGAGATGATAAGACCCATCTTGAGTAAGATGTCTATAACACCGAAATTCATTAGTGGGAAGGCTCATTTGCATGGTAAGCAGTGTTGTCAATGACGGATGGCGGTTCATGGCAGCGAGACAAAAATCCGCCATAAACATATGGCGGATGGCATAACGGCATATGGCGGACGCCATGGCGGACAATTTAATATATATATATATATATATACATAAAAAAAAACTACAAAAAACAAATGAAAATTCAAAACTTATCAATATATGTCAAAATAAAGGTAGACAAGTTCGTAATCCTACTTAGGAACGGTGAGGGGTCATAGTTTCATAAAGCACGGGTTCGTAGCATGAAACCTAAGATGCTAACAAAATGTCCAACTAGTATATATATTCATATTTAAACATATAGTGATAAAAATCATAAATAAGTGGAGAAAAAAATTTATACAATTACTCTGTTACAAAACAGAGTTTACACAGAACATAAAATTAATCCATAAAAAAAGACCAGAAATTAAAAAAAGGAATTTATTTACCCAGTAAAAGCAAAAAAAAGAGTTTACACATAAACTGTTACAAAACAGAGTTTACAGAATAACTCTGTTACAAAACAGAGTTTACATAGAATAGAAGTGTCACTGAGAAGAGATGAGACTGAGAGAGAACTGGGAAGAGTCGTTGCCGTCGCCGGAAGAAAGTGTTGTGCCTCCGTCGTCGGGAGAAAGCGTCGCCTGAGTTGGTCTCATTCGTAGCGAGAGAAGAGGGAGATGAGGGATGATGTGCAGAGATGATGCGTTGCGCATACACGAAGAAGTTGGGTTCGTGGCTGACTAGTAGAAGAGGAAAGGTGTGCAGTAAAATTGAGTAAAAGTAAGTATCAGTAAAAACAATAAACCCTAAAAATCTATTACACAATGGGCCAACTAAATACCCATGATTGAACACAGACCCGGCCCAATAACATCATCTTCTCCCTTAGAAACCCTAAATCACATGCGCCGCAATCAACCGGGTCTTCGATCCGACCCGAGCACAGAGTTTCTTCCAACATCGCCTGAACTCGCAAAAACGGCGCGATTCAGCAATTTCGCCTCTGATCCACTTCAATTCCACCGGTGAGCTGCAAAAGACGATTCTACCTGTGCACGAACGACGAGATTTAGTGATTTCGCCTCCGATCCACTGTGATTTCGCCCGATTGTTTTAAAAAAAATTCTGTTTTGTCCGCCATTCGCCGCTACGCCGCCACAACCGCCACACATATAACGCCCGCCATGTCGGCGCCATTGGCATTCCGTCATATATCCGTTTTTGTTTGGCGGCGTTCTCAATTTCCGCCACGCAATACCGCCATGACGCCGCCATAACCGTTACTGATGGTAAGCCACACAAAATGTTTCAAATTTTCTGGAATTCTCAACTTCCAAATCCAAGACCAACTATCTATATGATTCACAATTTGATCCAAGGAAAAATGACCTTCAATACCTGTAAGCCACCCATGGGCACTCTTGGGGGAGTAAGCCCTTGATGGAGACGGAGCGCAAGTCAGGATGTCAGGGAGATTAGGATTGAGAAATAAACTTTGGATTTCTAGTTGCACATCCAAAAGGACTTGAGTATAGAGAAGATCAAAATTCCAACGAGAGTCCACATATATGTCATTAAAAGAGAGGTGTGTGTCACAAATATCAAAAAAAAAGTGAGTCACATAACCACCCCTTATGCTACCATTTCTCATACCAAAGAGATATATTACTATTACCAACTCGAAAAATAGAGCCGGCACTAGTGCAAAATCAAGAAAAGAATTAGGCATTTAAAGTCAGGCGCTCAGATGCCTGACTTTATATGTTGACGCGGTGGCAAACTTGTAATTAAGAGGCAAAACTCGCGAGTTTTAAAGTCAGGCGAATACACGCCTGACTTCTAAAGTGAAAAAATAGGAAAAAAATTAGACTTTAGAAGTCAGGCGTGTATTCGCCTGACTACATAAATAGACACGGTGGCAAACTTGTAATTAAGGGTGAAATTTTTTTCTTCTATTTTAGCACTTTAGAAGTCAAGCGAATACACGCCTGACTTCTAAACTACTAAAATAGAACAAATTACTAAAATATTTCACAACATCTCGCGAACCCTATCCAGTCTCATAACACAACATCTCTCTCTCAGAACTCTTCTCTCGCATTCTCCGCCGCGCCTCACTCCTCTCGCGTCGTCTTCATCGTCTCAACCTCCCACCTTCCTCTTCATCGTCTCAACCTTGCACCTTCCTCTTCATCGTCTCAGGAAGTAAGTATCCACTCCATCTCTCTCTCTCTCTCTCTCTCTCTCTCTCTCTCTCTCTCTCGGTCGCTCTCTCTCTCTCTCTCGATCGCTCTATCACTCCGTTTTCCTCTAGACTGTAGATCGGTTTCGATTTGGGGTTCTCAGTGTCGTTCATCTCTCACTCCATTTTCACAAACCCCTCAGGTTGATATACGATTTGAAGGTTTCTCAGAAACCCTAGGTTCGTAACAATGGTGAGAATGAAGATCTGCTTCTAGGGTTTTGAATCGGACACCCTCAGGAAGGTAAATCACTTAACCGTTTCTTTAAATGCTTTCTTTAGTTGCTTGTTTTAACGAAACCCTAATACCTGCATTTTCTTTGCTGTTTGAGGTTGCTGAGAACACTGATGGTTGAAACCCAGAGACTGACTGAAGGAACAGCAAACACAGGTAGTATTTCACTCTCTCAGTGAAATTTGAGTTTCTGTGTTGATTATTATCAGAAACCCTAAGCACTGTTTTCTTTGTGTTCTTTATTGTTCATGATGATGATTGCTATTTTCTTTGTTTTGTGTTGTGAATTGTGATTGTGAAATCAGTATAACCTTTTAGACTGTACTTTAGAGATTTGTGATTTACCCTAAGAACTATATGTGTGATTGGGAGAAGGGGAAATTCTTTGTTAAGTTGTAGCGTATTAATTGTTATTTTGCCACAGCATTCTGCTTAGTATTTCTCTCAAAAGTCAATTTGCAATCTTTTATAGATTAGTCATACAGGGTCGCTATCCTCTTTTTTGTTTTTTGTTTTACCATATTTGGAGTTCGTTACTTTTTTATACTAAAGCATTTACTCGACATTGTGACTGTTGCTGCTATTTTCTACAGTTTTCATTCCATTTTAACTGAAGCAATGTGGCATCTAAGAGTTTGGTTATGTTGTTTTCACTGGTTGCTGCTATTTGCATGTGTATATTTTCCTCACTTCAAAAATAACGTGTGCATTGCAATTCTGCAGATAGCAGGCCAAAACCAGTCACAGGATCTGCTGAAGGATATTCTGGACATGTCGATGGAAAGCCAGAGAGGCTAAGATGAACACCCCAAAGGGGGTTACAGTTGATGATCGAGGAAATATCTATGTTGCAGATATTATGAATATGGCAATTAGGAAATTTAGTGATTCAGGTAAACTGCTCTGATTAATCTTTGGTCTTGTAGATTTTGTCTTTTATAGCAATGCTCACTGTAGATTTTGTCTATCTTGTGTCTGTGTTACTTACATGTGTTGATCAAAGGTAGGAATAAATACTGGTTATGATTTCAATTTTTGTGTCTAGTCACTACTTATGATTTTATTTTATATTTTCCATTCTAACTTTTCCCCCTCTCAGGTGTTCACTCTTCAAATTTGGCCAGTTTAGATGCCAAACTGATGCTAGAACACTTACTTTATCTCTGTGTTGATTATGAAAGGAAGTTTCTTTCATCTTACAAATCCACCAGTAGATATAATTTTTACAAGGTGTTTCCCAGCTCTGTTGTTTTGATATTTTGGAGCCTTGAATTTTTTCCCTTCCTGTTTCTGTGAGTGCATATGACCTGAAGCTTATTTCTTGTTCTTTATGTATCATCAAGGATCCAAATACTCATGAGATGGAACAAATGCTGAAAGTACTTGCACCACTCAGACATCAGATTTTTTTCCCTTCTCAATGAGTGGGAAGATCATAATGATCCTCAGAAGTTTTTGGATGTAGTTGACATGCTCTTGAATCTTCCATCAGATATTCCTTTAGCAAAGATAAGTGACTGACTAGATACCATTTTTGACTCATTGATTTACTATCACACTTTTCCTCCTACGTTACACGCTTAACTTTTCTTTTTCTGTAGGCCTTTTCAGGGTTGCAGTTTTAACTGCACAAGGCTCAAGCTATGCAAGAAAATCATTCAATGTTCTCGTTCTCAAGTATGAGGTTTCACTTAGAGGCGGAAATGGCAAAGATGATGGGAAAGGAAGCCCCTCTTTTTGTTCCCTCAGGTACCTTGGGGAACCTGATAGGAATGCTAATGAGAAGAGTAAGTTTGGCAAAGTATTTGTTAGGAGGGGTAAGAAAGTCATTAGCTCTAAGTAAAGGAGGGAATTGCATTAACAGATTTGCTGAGTTGGATGAGAGAGAATAGAAGATTCGGAGCTCACAATTTGTGTGTGATGCCATGAATAAATAGAATGATGTAAGAGAATATGGTAGGCAAGTATTGTGCTGGGAATTGGGATCTAGGAAGTCAGTCTCTCACCTTGAGAGTACTGTACTTATTTTCTTTCTTCTATTCCTTGTATTACACTGATACTAGTAATAGAAGCACCCATCTCCTTATTCTTTTCTCTGTTTTTCTCTGTTCCATTTCACTGTTGCATTGGATATCTATCAGAACCTTATATGTGTACTTGTTCATTGTAATACTCGGGGAAGTGAGGTTATACTTGGAGATAATTGCCACATCAATATTTATGAGAATGGAGGTTATACTTGTTGATTGAAGCTGCTATCAGAGATCCAAGGGGAGAGCTCATGTACCCTACCACCAAGCTTATTTGCTTGGAAAACACTCATGCAAAGTCAGCAACTTTTCTTGAAAAAAATTATTTTTTATTTAAGTTTATAGAAGAAGAATTGTGACTGATATTTTTCTGAATGCAGGTCTGGTGGAAGATGCCTTTCAGCTGAATATACTGATAGGGTTGGAGTGCTTGCTAAGAATCACGGACTGCAGCTTCACATCGATGGAGCTCGAATTTTCAATACATCAGTTGTAAGTAAATTTTTCAGGCACTTGGTGTTCCTGTCAATAGGCTTGTCGAAGCTGCTGATTCAGTTTCAGTATGCTTTTCTTTTTATTTTCCTTTTCTTATTACCTATTTCATAAAAAACTTAGTTACTTACATATCTTCTTATTGAATAGTACTAACAGATTTATGATTCCTTTGACAATATGACTTAGGTGTGCCAATCAAAAGGTATAGGTGCTCCTGTTGGATCTGTTATCGTTGGTTCCAAGAATTTTATCAACAAGGTTGGTCAAAACTCAAAAATGTGGTGTGAGAATTAATAGAAGCTACATTGTAGCTGAAGAACTGATATTTAACTCTAGTTTGTCTATTTCATTTCAGGCTAGAATATTGCGAAAAACCCTAAGGTGGTGGAATGAGACAGATTGACATACTTTGTGCCGCTGCACTTGTTGCCTTGAAGGAAAATATTGGAAAGCTTGAAAGCGATCACAAGAATGCTAGACTTTTGGCTGGTAATGTCATAGCAGTCTTAGTGTATTTGTTACTTGCTTATATGAGTGGAACTGCATTTTTGCTCTGTTATAGTGAGTATTTAGTATACTGTATTTGTATCAAATTGCTTATATGAGTGGAACTGCAAGCTAATGTTATAGTGAGTATTTAGTATACTGTATTTGTTACTTGCTTATATGAGTGGAACTGTATTCAGAATTGTGAATAGAAACTCAATAGAAACTCTAAACAATAGAAACAGGGTTACCATTCTCTGCAAGTATATAGTAATAATAATGAGCTATTAATAGCTATTATATGAATACATGAATAATAATGAGGTATAATGAGAGAATAGGGTTAATAGCTATTATATGAATACATGAATAATAATGAGGTATAATAATGAGGTATAATGAGAGAATAGGGTTAATAGCTATTATATGAAGGTCACTTCCTTTTCCTTATCCTCTCTTCTCATTGTTACTATTCTCTCATTATACCTCATTAATATTACTATATAGTAGTAGTACTATCTTTTATTTTTTTAATTTCCAAAAGCATACTCAATCTTAGTGTAGTAAACTATTTGCTGACAGAGAGTTAATTAAAGTGAAATAGTTAACACAAACGATTTTTCCTGTTTAGTAGACAGATTAAATAAAGCTCTACTAATACTTTTCATTCGGAAGTTCAGGCTTTAGAAAGTTTGGTATTTTTGAACGTGTAGCGGTTTTCTTATTAATACTAATGTTCTAGTTTGACTTATGGATAATGTGAAGAAATTCAATAATATTTAGGATTACTTATACTTACAGAAAAAGGACAGTTAGAACATTTCTTCTTCCTATAATATTTTTAGAGTTTATCTTTTGATTTTTTGATGTGCTTGGAATTGACATTTGGGTCCCTTGTTTGTTCTAATAGGTGTTTATCAAGTTCAAGTAGATGCAGAACAACAGAAGGTTACAGTTTCAGGTAGTGTGGATTCTGCAACTTTGATCAAGAAATTGGCTTAGAAAGCAGAATCAAACTACTCAAAGAGATTGCTTCTGAGAACAATATTATTCTGCAGCTTGAACAAGTTTCAACTGTTATAGATGAGGTAATGCAGCAAAATTTTTACAACAATATTATTGTTTGATCACACTTGTTAAAAATATAGTTAATGAGTTTGTTGTCAATGCAGGAACAAGAAACAAATAAGGAAAAGTAAAAGCAGCAAGAGACTGAGATAAGGGAAGAGGAGCTTCAGAAAGAGGTGATTCTGCCATTGCTGCAGCAAAGACATTTTATGTTGCTCCAGACAACCTCAATGGTTCCTTCAAGTGAAACAAGGTTAATTAATAAATTTGTACATGATGTTTTCTTGATGATGATAGATAAGGTTTTTAATTTTTTCTGGCATATTAATTTTTACTGACCACAATAGGTATTTAACTGGAGATGCTGAACACTGTTGGAGTGAGAATGGTGTCTCCAACATTGAAGGTGGTTGCTATGCCAAATGTATTGATCTATCCAGGGAGAAAGACCCTGATATCTGGAATGCAATTAGGTTTGGTACAGGTATTTATTTATCTTTGACTAATTTTTTTTATCAGGAGTATCTTTAACTTATTTTAATTCAACACATTTGGTATTCACCCCTTAATAAAAAAATGTACACTGAATGTTTTTTGTTTTGTTCCTCTCATATGATTATCAGTAGTGGAAAATGTGGTGTTCGATGAGCATACTCGAGAAGTTGATTACTCGGACAAATCAGTTACAGGTAAATACTGATTTTCTTAAGATGAATTTGGTTTCTTATGCTTTTGTTTCAAGATTGACCTCAAATTTGTGTAATGACTTGGATGGTTTCATTTTGAGTTGTTTTTAAGATAGCTGACAGCAAGAGGACTCAGCTGTGACTTGGTCTTGCTAATAAACAGTTGACTTCATACATGCTTAAAAGATCATCTTGAATTCTTGCTCAACAACTAATTTTTTATTTTGAGAGATCACTTTCTATTTTATACAAAAAAAATTAGAGGTGATTTGTTCATTAGTAGGTAGAGGCTTACCAATTCATAAGAAGCCCTTAAAATTTGATTTTGAAGAGCCGGATGAGCATTGATTGGTCCATATAGCCAACCTGAGCCATTTAGCTATCAATTCATGTATTTGTGTTTCATCTATGTTCTGTTTCAGAGTTTAATGATTTTGTGTGATCCTAACTCCACAGCCACTACATTTTTGATTTATTTGTATCTGCATGAAGTTCTGACTGCATACATCTAACATTTTGATTCATTTTATTATAATTTGCAGAGATCTGTTTAGCATTTTTGGCTGCTTGCTGGAACCTACTACTGTAAGTGTTTCTATTGTGTCTTGAAAATTTTAAGTAACTTTGTCTTTTAAGAGCAATCTATAAAATTTGTTCTTTCTTTACCTTATTATATTAACATTCACATCACAGTACTGCTAAACAAAATATAAGGGACATGGCAAATGAGCCTTAGCCATATAACTCAATTCATAACTCAAATGCATCCATTAGAGAAAATAAAATTTATACAAGGTCTTTTGAATTTTGATTATGCCTTTTTCTGTTGACCTCATTCTGAAGTGAAAAAATTACTTGAAATATAATGAAGTTTCCCCCTACTTCTTGACAACCCTCTTACCCGCACAAATGATTTAAAAACTGCTGTTTTTCCAGTTGGAAAGCAAGATGATAAGAAGCAAGAACCCTCTTTACTACTTATGTTTGATGCTGTAGAATGTAGATTGCATCAAACACAAGACAAATGTTAGATTGCGTAATTAGTCAGTTATAATGAATGTAGATTGCATCAAACACAAGACAAATGGTTGCATGACTTTTTGTTCTGTGGTACTTTTTATGAATCCAATACTTTGACTACTCTCTTAAATGCAACAACTGATGGTACCTTGTCTTAGATGGCTTTGCAAATCAAACAAACCAAATACACTGCTGAACAGCTTCCGGAGAACCTTCTCAAAGTGATTTTTCTGCTGCTACACCAGTAATCTATTCTGGTTTAGATGCATGTGATGGTCCCAGCAATTCAAATCAAACTTTTTGTGAAAGCTCGTGGCAACAAGTGGGAGTGAGTAAAAGTTCAGAAAGCACTCAAAATAGAGTTAAAGGTAATATAACTAAGTAACAATAAAAATGTCCATTTAATTTTACTACATTGTAATGCTGCTTTTATGGAAATGCAGGTTTCAGAGATCAGATAATGGATATTCTGAAAGATGATAAAAAGGTATAATAACCTACTCTTTTAGTAACATATAATATAAGGTCTAGAAGTATTGTTTTACTTTTACCTAGTGATTTTCGCTATTTTTAATAATCTGAGGGTTGATCTGGCTAAATTGTGCAGAGGAAACATCTTCTGCATACATCTGAGGGTTCATACATTATTGACAATGCACCTTCAATAGAGCTAACATCTTCTGAAGCATCATCAAGTGCAATGTCTTTCACAAATGCCAAGCATGTAGAGTTCCCCCTGTTTTTAGAAGGTCAAGACACAACAAGAGCAGCTTATGCCGTATTTTTGCTAAACAAGGTATATATTTACATTTACTTTTATATTCGCCCTGTAGCTGTTCTCCAGCTTTGAATATAATGCTTAGTTTTAATATAATGCTTACTTTTATATTCTCCCTGTAGCTGTTCTCCAGCTGTGGTTTTTGATCGCATATTGGAGGTGGCTGTCAATGGGAATCTAAAGGCGGATCCGATGATTAAGAGGGTGTTTGTATTCAGTTGCATGTAGTTTGACGAAGCCTCTATGAACCCTTGGGAGACTGATTACCAAGCAATCACTAGTTGTGTTAGATTAGCTTCCTTCTGTACTGTCTAACAGTTTGTTTAGTTTTATGATATATCAGATGTCACTTATCAGATATTTTTAAACAAATTTATGATATTCTTTTGTTTATATGCTTCTGTCCTCCTTCTGTACTGCTTTTATTGTGTGTGACTGCTTGTGTCATTTATTTGTGCAATGCTTATGCCAAGTTACAGATGATTAGAGTGATGAATTTCGTATAACCAGGGTGTAACCAAAATTTAAAAAAAAAAAAACTTTTAAGGTCAGGCGCAATAAAGCTTGACTTTAAATCATACTTATGAAGTCAGGCAAGAATTAATGCATGACTTCGTAAGTATGATTTAAAGTCAAGCATTTATTCTTGCTTGACTTTAAATCATACTTACGAAGTCAGGCAAGAATAAAATGCTTGACTTTAAATCATACTTACGAAGTCAGGCAAGAATTAATGCTTGACTTCGTAAATATGATTTAAAGTCAAGCATTTATTCTTGCTTGACTTTAAATCATACTTACGAAGTCAGGCAAAAAATGCTTGACTTTAAATCATACTTACGAAGTCAGGCAAGAATAAATGCTTGACTTTAAAACAGACTTACGAAGTCAGGCGCAATAAATGCTTGACTTTAAATCTGACTTACGAAGTCAGGCTATCGCTTGACTTTAAAACTCCAGACATACAAAGTCGACTTAATAAAAGTCAAGCGCCCGCCTGACTTTAAATCCCCTTTTCGCCTGACTTTAAATCCCTTTTTTGCACTAGTGCGGGTTACAAAATATCAATAGCTTTTAGCAGAGATCGCCAAGTGTAGGAGGCACCTACAATAGTGGATGATCCTAAATCTTTTAAAGACTTTAAGTCCTGATGGGTTTCAGCCTATTTTCTTTCGTAGCAATGTTACGCTATTTCTAAAGATGTTTGGGAGCTTATTGCTAAGGCCTTTCATTCTGGAGTTATTGACGATTATCTTACAGAAACTCTTATTGTTCCCATTCCTAAAGTTCGATATTATATAATTTAAGTAACTATGCTAAAGTCACCAATCTTTATTATCAAAAAGGGTGATAACACTTTTATTTTTACTATATTTAGATATTAGAGAAATTAATAAGATTGTTTGAACTAGTTTTACATACCTACTTGCCTATTAATTATTTTGTGTGAACTAAGTATCCTCAGAACAGAGACTCCAGAGACTAATCTCTTGAGTCGGGTGAGACCACAACAGGCGGCAAAGCTCCATCTCAAGTGTTTTAACACTATTGCATTCTCAAGGCTGGATTCGAACCCAAGATCACATTGATTAAGCTGGAAGAGATCACAACCATTTCATCCAATTAAGCAATTCATTTGGAGAAGTGCATGTCAACTATTTTTATTTATAAATAGGTCTCGCGAACGACTTAGATCACCGCCGCAGAAACCCCCAATCGCAGAAACCCTTCGCTTTTTCCTAATCGCAATACAACTTAATTGCAGAGTTTTTCGGTATTAGTCAATGTGAAATTTGATCCTAAACACTAGATAGATATAAACTCACAAGTGTCACCACCTTGAAAATAAGACAATTTTTGTTTTAAATATTCCCTATATTTTACTTCTATGGTTTGCATTTATCAATTTGATGGCGTCTCAATCCATAACCAGAAAATCTCCCTGCTGAATGCAAATAAAGGAATACTAAGAAATACTAAAATTGATCCTAAAAACTAAATCAAGATATTATAAGATATTATTTCATACTTTAACAAGAACTAAATCACTTAAATTAACTTTGGGAATTTTTCAAAGTTTTGTTAAAACTCCTTCAATTAATAAAGGAAATACATACATTCATATACTCTCTAAAATGACAAGGGGGATATACATACATGATGTACAAGATACAAGAAAGATTAGAAGGAAAAAATACAGTAACTTCCTCAATAATGACATTTAATTCTGCAAAATGACAAGGGGAGTATACATATTAATGTACAAGATACAAACACAAATACGAAAAAATATAGGAAGTCCTTTCCTCTATAATGTTGATGAACTTCTAACTAAAAAATGTTTCCTACATTTTGGACTTAAAAGGTATGAGGAACCAAAAAGTAGCACTTACTAATTATCCAATACACTTTGTCAAAAAAAAAACTATCCAATACACTGTACGTATAGGTTGATGACTTTAAATTATTGCAAGCCAAGCTGGAAATGCAATTGAAAGGGGTTTATGAAAAAAGCCCTCCAAAATACAAATGAAAATATACATTAATTGATGGGCTTTGAAGTTTCATTTTTCCTCACCAAAGCTAGAAGAGGCTTGCTAATTCCAATTTACAGACCACTCTGATTCACATTGTACCGTAAAAACTAAATAGATAATTTCTTAAACTGCATCAGCATAATTGATATTAGCTCGATGCAAAATTCGACTTTCCCTTTTTCTATACAAGAAAGCAAAATCTGTAAAAGGTTGGTTGCATCTTCCTCACATGTTAGTTCCAAGTTAGTTTGAGGAAGTGGAAGATGGGTTGGACAATGGTTCCACCGCACAGCTTTGGTTTTGCGGCCACTGCCTCTCTTGGGAGAATGCTGATTTTGTTGCCTAAAATAGGAGTCTGGTCTACTACTAACAATGTGTACAACCGCTTCAGCACTATCAACATGTATTATACTCTCCAATCCAATCTCCAATTCAATGATCCACTCCATATCACCAGGTATGCCACAAAATTCAGGTTTGCCCAAGTTTATCAAACTTGGACTAAAAACAATCATTACAAATCTCTCTGTTAAGACAGCAAACTTACCAGCTTCTTTAAGGGCTTTGCAAGCCACAAACTTCTCATCTTTGAACTTTAAGCCATCATCAGCCTCTATTAAGACTGATGCTCCAACTGCTTCCTCCCATGAATAGGATCTCAAAGGAAATTCACGGGACAGCGGTCTTGGAAGTCGGACCCTAAAGCGTCGTGATCTTAATTGATTGGGTTTGCTGCGGTTTCTTATACTCTGTGCAGTTTTCCCAGTAACTTCTAGTATACTAGCTGCGGGTTTTGCCACAAGTCCTGTAATCCCTAAAGCAACTCCTGCATTCAAGAAATACAAAATAGAAAACGCAATCACTAAACTAGTAAAAAGTAGCGCCTCTTACAAAAACATAAGCAAAATTAACTACCTACACACACTTATTAAGATAGGTTGTTATTTGCTTATATGATGTTACAAATGGAGCTGACAATTCTTAAAGTTGCTTCAAATTTATAAGAAAGCAATCAAAACAATTAATTCACATTGTTTCACCTGAGAGGACACCAGGAAGACCATGCCTCTCAGCTCCTCTTATAGGTGACTGAAGAAGACCAGTGAGTCCCTGTAAACAACAAAGGTGAGTGCAACTCATTTAATATACATAGAAAACATTAATGAAGATGATAACGAAAGCAATAAAAGAAAGAACAACACATGTAAAGCGGGAACTAGTAGAGATGCTGAAAACAAAAATCAACCAAAACTGAACAGATAAAGATTCTAGGTGTTTTATGATACAATTTAAAGAGAGAATGCTCTTTTTTTTTCTGCAATACTCTTTTGGAAATCCTGCACGTGGAAGTGGGTGAGGTGCATAAAAGAAAACACATTTATTCGAAAGGCTAAATGTGAAATCATTCACATACCTCCAAGACTTCATTAATGACGCCTTTACTATCAGAAGCTACAGTTGCCTGCTGTTTTTCCATCATTGAAACTCTTTGGTCATCATATGTAAATGCAACAATACCCTAGGAAAATAAAATTATGTTAGTGATTACAAGCAAAGCAAATTTATAAATCGAGCTACAATTGCATCGAAGCAAGAAACACCTTGCGTGCAGCTCTACTGAATTGAGAAGTTGCATCACTGACAGCATACAGTGTGTTACTTAAAAGACTAGTGGTGCCTTGAGCCATGCCCATAATAAGTCCTGTAGGGCTCTGCAAATTAAATAAATAATGCTTAATTTGTTTCACTTTCACATGGAGAACAAACATAAATAAAGAAAGCGTCAACATAGTTAGGCTTTTACCTGCATAATGCTCTTTGCAGGGACAGACAAGAAATCTCTAATGCCATGCCCCATGCTCCTTGCAAAACCCAAGGGATTACCAATGACACCAGCCGAACCAAACAACTACAGATTTAGATAAAATAACAAAAAAAAGTATATGCTTGTTATACAGATGTTACACTGGGTTGTTCAATACACTATGGCACAAAAGTAATTACCAATTTAATGAAGGTTAGTTTATTATGTTCCTTGTAATCCTACTACCTAGGTGCGGATCAAAATATTTTCAAATAGGAATTGTAATTCTTATCCAAAGTTATCGCGACAAAAACTGCATAAAGATAACGCATGAACAGAAAGAACAAACATTTCCAAGAATCTAGACATTTCATGAGTTTGACAACTTAAGGCATTGATGCCGTTAAGATGTGTTGTAAATAGTAGTTTTATTTATGTATTCGGCCCAGGCCCGTTAGGTTTTATCTATTTAAACTCATTAGTGCTTGTACTCAAAACACAATATACTGTTAATAAAACATAACTATAGCTGTTTTGTAGTCGCAGACGTAGAGAAAGATTGACCGAACTGCGTGACCAATATCGTGTTTAATTATTTTAACATGGTATCTAGAGCCTACAGTCAAGCTCTTCAAAAAACCCTAGCTGTCCTGTCCTAAAATCCATCTTAGGCAGCCCTAGGAGGTCTATTTCTCACGTGAAACACTGTTTGTGTGCAAAAGTCCATCTTCCACGTCTGATCTTGCTACACCGCCACCACCATCAGCCTCGCCATCAAATTCCGAGCAACCCCATAAAATTTCTCCGCCATCAGACGTCTGACGCGCCACCACGTGCCGCCTTTGCACCGGTCACTGTCCGGCGCGTGTAGGCCACGCGCCGCCCTCCTCTGCTCCGTTTTTCACGCCGCCGGTGCCATTCTGCTCGGAATTCAACGATCTATCTGTTCTGATAGTTTTTGGTCAGCGGGTTTCACGTTTCAGGTGCTTTCTATCAATTTTTTTTGGATTTCGTTCACTCCTTGGTTAATTTTTGCTGGTTTATTTCTTGATTTCTGGTTATTTCTGGTTCCCTGATTACTGTTCTTCGCCGGTTTATTCCTTTTGCTGGTTATTGGTTTATTTCTTGTCTTTTTGGTTTATCTCATCATCATCATCATCATCATCAAAAATGAGTTCAGGAAAGGAAAAGAAAAAGTCTGGGTCCTCGGGTAAGACTCTTGTGTCTTATGTTTTCCCCGGTAATCCCTCTATAACAACGGAGAAGCTCAATGGTGATAATTATTTGAATTGGTCGGCCTCTATCGAAATGTGGTTTACAGGGCAAAATCTTTCAGATCACCTTACCAAAAGTTCTTCAGATATTAATAATGATCTACGTCAAGACCGGGAACAAGCAGACTGTCAATTAGTCTCTCTTCTGTGGCAAACTATTGAACCCTCTTTATTGGTCCACTATCGCTCATACACCACTTGTTATGATATTTGGCAGAAGGCTAAGAACGTGTATTCTAATGATATCCAGCGCCTTTATGGTGTTATTCAGTTTAGTCACTCTTCAAATGACAGAAGACAACATCATGACATATGCAAACAAAGCTCAGTCAGCTGTAAACGAGTTTAAGCTCCTTGTGACCGACACTGACTCAAGGAAAATGCTCGAGAAATTAGACAATGTTTGCATGATCTATGTCCTTCATGGCCTTCATCAAAAGTATGAGTCAGTCCGGAGCAACATTCTTCCTGCATCGGATATTCCCTCCACAGAGGATCTTATCAGTCGAGGAGGTTGTGTTGGAGGTCGCCCTCAGTGCACTTATTGTAAGAGACCCGATCATACTGAAGACAAGTGTTATTCCCTTCACGGCTTTCCAGAGAAACCAGTAAATGTGACTCAGGTTAATGATTCTGAACAGAGAAACACTAAACAAAATGCTCTTTCTGATGAGTAGTATAAGGCATTCCTGCAGTATAAGGCTTCCCAAGCTTCATCATCGGCAACAGTTGCTCATTCTGGTAATTCTACAGTCGGTTACTCTCAATCATCACCTGTTGACTCCTGGATTATGGACACTGGAGCTTCCGATTGCGTGGCTGGTAATCCATCTCTTTTATCCAAAATATCCCAACCTAACACCCCACATTATATTACTGTTGCCGACGGATCAAAAGTTAAAGCTAGTGGCATTGGTAAAGCCACTCCTCTTCCATCCTTACCCCTTGACAATGTTCTTCTTGTTCCCAATTGCCCATTTAATCTAATTTCAGTTAGTCGTCTGATTCAAAGTCTAAAATGTTCTGTAATTTTTGATGATGATTATTTTGTTATACAGGACCGGAGTACGAAGCGGACAATTGGTACAGGATATGAGTCACATGGACTTTACTACCTCCAGTCCATCCAACCTTCATCTACAATTGCCTCCACTTCTACTACAGAGTCTCCAAGTCTTCTTCATCGTCGGTTAGGTCATCCAAGTCTCAAGAAGTTCAAAGTTATGGTTCCTCATTTGTCTCACCTGCAGTCATTAGATGGTGAGTCTTGTCGGCTTGGGAAACATGTTCATTCTTCCTTCCCTAGCAGTACTCAGTCACAAGCTCGTGCTTCTTTTGATGTTCACTCAGATGTATTGGGACCAAGTCGAGTCACTTCAGTTGTAGGACATAGATATTTTGTCACTTTTATTGATGAGTTTTCTAGATGTACGTGGATCTACCTACTTAAGGATAGATCTGGTTGTTTTATTGATGAGTTTTCTAGATGTACGTAGGACATAGGTGTTTTTCAAAATTTCTTCAATGAAATCAAAAATCAATTTGGTTGTTTTATTCGTACTTTACGTAGTGATAATGCGAAAGAGTATTTTTCTGCATCATTTAATTCTTTTATGGTTGAAAATGGTGTCATACATCAATCATCTTGTCCCCATACCCCACAACAAAATGGGACTGCTGAACGTAAGAACCGTCATATTATTGAAACAGCACGCACTTTGCTTATTCATGCTAATGTTCCTTTGAAGTTTTGGGGGGATGCTGTCCTCACTGCAGGACACTTGATTAATAGAATGCCATCCTCTGCTATCCAGAATAGGGTTCCTCATTCCATATTGTTCCCCGATGAACCCTTGTTCCGTATCTCTCCTCGAGTCTTCGGTTTAACTTGTTTTATTCATGATCTTACTCCGGGACTTGGTAAATTATCTGCTCGTGCAGTTAAGTGTGTCTTCCTGGGCTATTCACGCGTTCAAAAAGGGTATCGACGCTACTGTCCCTCCACACATCGCTTCTACATGTCTGCCGATGTCACCTTTGAAAATGCACCCTTCTTTGCATCTCCCATTGAGTCTAAGTCTGTCTCTCAAGTATTACCTATTCCTGACTTTGTCCCGGTGGTTCCCCTCCCACCCATCCTTGATTAGATAGATCACCATTCTCCTACGGAGCTTCATAGTCCTCCTAGTCCTCCTCCCTTGCAAACTTATCAGCGACGTGCTCGTCTCCCTCCTGTCGACCCATCTCCTACAGAAGATCCTAGTGACTCATCTCCTGCCCCGGTTTCCTCTCCTACTCCGGATCCGCCTACGGAGTCAGACGACCCTCCTGTTGCCCTGCGTAAAGGTACACGTTCCACCTGTAACCCTCATCCTATTTATAATTTCCTCAGTTATCACCGCTTATTACCTTCACATTATACCTTTGTGTCTGCTATTTCTTCCATCACCATTCCTAAGTCCACACAGGAAGCTCTTTCTCGTTCAAGTTGGCGACAGGCTATGAAAGATGATATGACAGCCTTAGAATCTAACCAGACATGGACTCTTGTGCCACCTCCTCCTGGTAAATCTATTGTTGAGTGTCGTTGGGTATATACTGTCAAAGTTGGTCCAGACGGAGGTATTGATCGTTTGAAAGCCCGTCTCGTGGCTAAGGGCTATACTCAGGTTTTTGGTCTTGATTACAGTGATACTTTCTCTCCGATGGCTAAAATGGCTTCTGTCCGTCTATTCCTTTCTATGGCTGCAATGCGACATTGGCCGTTGTATCAACTTGACATCAAGAATGCATTTCTCCACGGTGATCTCGAAGAAGAAGTTTATCTCGAGCAACCACCAGGTTTCGTTGCTCAGGGGGAGTATCGTGGGTATGTCTGTCGACTCCACAAAGCTTTGTATGGTCTTAAACAATCTCCTTGAGCATGGTTTGGGAGATTCAGCAGTGTCATTCAAGACTAAGGCATGATTCGGAGTGAAGCTGATCACTCGGTTTTTTATAAATTCTCCTCTCACAAATGTATTTAATATTGTCATTACAGGTGATGATCATGATGGGATTGCAGGACTTAAACAACATCAAGTCCACCATTTTTAGGTCAAAGATCTTGGGAAGTTACGATATTTTCTTGGCATAGAGGTAGCTCATTCTAAGGAAGGGATTGCTATTTCTCAGAGAAAGTATGCTTTGGATATCTTAGAAGAAACCGGCATGCTAGATTGCAAGCCTATTGACTCTCCTATGGACCCTAATGTCAAGATCCTACCGGATCAGGGGGAGTCATTTTCAGGAAGGTATAGGAGGCTAGTTGGGAAGTTGAATTACTTGACCATGACGAGGCCAGATATTTCATACGCTATTAGTGTGGTGAGTCAATTCCTAAATTCCCCTTGTGACAGTCATTGGGATGTTGTGGTTAGAATCCTGAGGTACATCAAAGGAGCTCCTGGAAAAGGTCTTGTTTACACGGATAAAGGTGATTCAAATGTTGTCGCTTACACAGATGTGATTGGCCTGGTTGTCCCTTTGATAGAAGGTCCACATCTGGGTATTGTGTTCTTATTGGTGGAAATCTAATTTCATGTAAAAGTAAAAAGCAAAATGTTGTTGCCAGATCTAGTGCTGAGGCTGAATATCGAGCTATGGCACTTACCACTCAGGAGCTTACATGGCTGAAACATCTTCTCCAAGAGTTGCGCTTCTGTAAAATAGGCACTATGAGTCACATCTGTGATAATCAAGCAGCCCTACATATTGCGTCCAATTCAGTCTTTCATGAGCGAACCAAACACGTTGAAATTGATTGTCATTTTGTTCGTGAGAAGATTGTGTCCGGTGACATTGCTACTTCATTTGTTAGTTCTAATGATCAATTGGCAGACATCTTCACAAAAGCTTTTCGGGGACCAAGGATAACTTACATATGTGACAAGCTGGATGCCTACAATCTATACGCTCCAGCTTGAGGGGGAGTGTTAAGATGTGTTGTAAATAGTAGTTTTATTTATGTATTCGGCTCAAGCCCGTTAGGTTTTCTCTATTTAAACTCATTACTGCTTGTACTCAAAACACAATATACTGTAATAAAACGGAACTACAGCTGCTCTGTAGTCGCAAACGTAGACAAAGATTGGCCGAACTGCGTGACCAATATCATGTTTAATTATTTTAACAGATGCAAACCTAACATTCCTAGACTGAATAAAAAGGAAACACGATGCAAATTAACTCTTTACCTTGTAAGTTTCATGAAGTAGTTGGCGGTTGTAATGCCTTAGTAGAATATCTTGGATGGATTCCCAACTAGCCATGTGATGTGCAATCGTTAAATCCTTTAGACAAATATGTGCTTCCTCAACATCAGCAAGAGCCATAAGACCTCTCTGTAATAATTGATAATCAGTGGTTAAAAAATAAACCACTTTATAAGTAAGTCGATTGTGCATTCATATATTTCAGAAACTTCTACAGCTTTAAAAATTGACAATAGTTGAACAGCATGAAATGCATATATAAAGTTGGACACACACAAATCTCTAACCATGTCACTACTCCAAGGGTATACTTTATGTTCAGTTGCCAAGATCGCATTAGTTACCCTTTTGCTTGTCTTAGTTGCTATTCATTAGTGGCCTCTCCATCAACTGGATACCAAAAATGTCTTCTTACATGGTAAGTTAAAGAAAAATGTAACCATACACTTCCAAGTTACAAATTTGGGTCCCTTGAAATATTTTGTCAATTGAAGTCGCTAAGCTAAGACAAGTGCAGCTATTCAGCAAAAATATGCTTGTGATATACTTAATGAGGTTGGTATGTTTGATTGTTGACCATGTGTTACTCCATGGATTCCTACGTCAAGCTACTACGAAAATAAAGGGAGCCATTGAGAGACCCCGTAGATATCAACGTTTGGTGGACAAACTTAATTACCTTATAGTAATGAGGCCTTTCATCACCTTTTCTATAAGTATATTTTGTCAATTTATGAATGCTCCAGTGACAGCAACTAGAATGTTGTGGGTCGCATTCTTAGGTATACCAAGAGTGCATTTGATATACAATTACTATATACGAAAACAAGGGCAACACTGAAGTTGTTGCTTATTCAAATATTGATAAAAGATGCACTTCAGGGTATTGTGGTAATTTGATCTCATGTTTAAAACACTCAAATAAATCAAATTGGGAAATGTCAAGGCAATGAAAGTAATATGCGACAACCAAGTAACGCTACATATTTCTCCCAATCCAGCCTTTCATGGAAAAATAAAACACGTAGAGATTGAGCGTCACTTTGGGAGAGATAAGGTTCTTTCGAGATAAATCATGACTAATTTGGTTGGTTTTAATGATCAACTCAATGATATATTTACCAAGTCTCTTAGAGGACCTCGTGTTGATTCTATTTGTAACAAGTTTGGTGCATATGACATCTATGCTCCAAATTGAAGGGGAGTGTTGGAATCAAATCCATGTATATTAGTGTATTTATTTGAATCAATCCTTAGCTGGATATTGTCCAAAATTAGTGCTAATTAGGATTAGAATTAGCAACAAATATCAATCAGTTAGTTATCATAATTAATGAAAACCTATTATAAATAGAGCAGGGTGTTATCTTATTAAGAAGACACGCAAACCATAATTTCTATAGTGACCAACATATTACAATTCAACTCTCTTTGGTACTCCGAAATCGAACTGGAACCAACCACTCCAAAAGAAAAATGGAATACTACTTACATGGATCAGAAATTCCTTTGATGTGAGCATCTGATTGGGAAGCATCCAGCGTGCACTGGAAAAACTGGAAGTGTATAAATTATGTCAGTGGGTCTCTAAATAGTACACAGGGTTACAAAGTCAACTTGGCAGGGTTTGTATCCACCATCGAAGGACAACATAACTGGATATGGGGAAGAGCGCAACTGGTTATCAATTTGTATGAATGGTATCAGCATGGAAAGACTTTGGCGATCCAAACTTTGCAGTAGGTTGATTTGTATATCTTTAATACAGGCAAAAAGCAATTCCTACAGTAATAAAAGTATGATTATCAGAGATTGAGGAGGTAGTAAAATACCAAACAAATGAACCTCACAGTTCAATTACCTGAGGATATGAATCAATCAAGGAAATCCCAATATATGGGATACAAATTGATATTTTCTCCTTGTATTCTGCAGGTCTGACTTGACTATCATCGTACAACCTTTTCTCTCTATCAGATTCATGAGGAACACTTGATTTCTTCACTTCATTAAAAATATGACAATTTGAATCAAGAACACTGAGGACCTGAAAGGAAAAAAATTATCCACTGAAGTAAGTCTTTGGTATTTTCAAGTCAGATACAGGAAATCAAACTACTGCAGAGTCACCTTTGTTGCTCCTTCTGCATGGACTGATAAAAAGAAAGTCCTCTCTGGCTTCTGGAATCATCATTTACATAAGCAAGCATTAGATACCATTGTATCCAGACAAAAAGGCATATAACAAATGATGTACAAAAGGAACAAAATGTGAAATCACAATTTTTTTATTTTATTTTGGAGAATGGAAGGGTCTACCTCAGAGGTTGACGGCAAGTAGACAGGTAGATATTCTTTAACATCATCAAGAGCATACGACCCCAAAACTCGCTCTCCAGGTACCTTCAGTTTTTGTAACAAACATTGTTAGGTTATGTAATTTGCAGTTTTCATTGAACTATTTTTTCTTTTACCTCCACAACAAGACGATGAGGATAGCAGGGCTCATCCCAGGTGTACGTGTAAGAAGCATAACAATGAATGACTGTGTCAAATATTTCACACCTCTGCTGATATATTCGCAATGTCTACAAAGTAGCAAGAAAAACACAATAAAATCCAATCAAAATTAAGAATAGCAGCTGATGCACATGTTTTTTTGTTGCATGGCTTTTGTAATTTGTAATAGTATAAAGCAAAGCAAGCACAATCTGTGAAAAATAGGAAGACAGAATTTCCCTTATGTGCTTAAGTCTGTTGGCACTTAGCAACATGATTCATTTATATACATGAACATGAAGATTACAATGATGAATAATGGTTCCTCAAGATATTAAAGGTCATCCTTTTCTCTCGTACGTAGAATTGTCCTTCCAGAATTGTTATCCCGGAGTACACAACAATCATGGTGAAAAATCATAATACTTGATAAAAGTTTCTGTATAGAGGTGGTCAAATTTGGGACATGAAGAACAATTTAAAGGTCGTGGAAAGGTTATTTTGGATGTTTCCAATGACTGTTGTGGTTACAAACAAGAGTAGCATCCATAGTAGTCAAAATCGAGATTTTGCTTAATATCGGGAGGGGGATAGCGAAATCGCAAACCGTAAAGCGCGAGTAGAATCGGAAGATTCTACCAAAAAAAAGTTGTACGAATTTGTAGAATCGGGAGGGGCAAACAAAATCGTAAACTCGTAAACCGCAAGTAGAATCGGAAGATTCTACCGAAATGTAGATATTACTATAAACTAATATAGCTCATAGAGTAATAGAGTAATAATAATAATAACAGAAAGGGGCTATTTTTCAGTTAAAAAGTGGGTGTGGTTAGAAAAAAGACTTAAAAGTGTCATTTACACAGTTTTGGCCAAGCCCATTACCTAACCCTATTTTGTCTAAACCCTAATTTTGTGCCACTTCTATTCAGCGGCCGCACAGCGTGAAAGCATCTGACTTCAGATCTTCTTCCAAAGCCATCAACGTTTTCTCATTTCTTCTTCTATCTTCTTCAGATCTTCTTCTCTACAACATGAAATTTCAGATCTTCTTCTTCTATCTTCTTCCAACGCGATCCTGGAATGAATCGTGGCTGCCAACACCTGTTTGCTTGCGCAAAAACGAAGTGGGTCGCGCAAAATCCGACCCGGTTCAACAGTTAATGTTTTTTGCGATTTTGCTCAGCAAAATCGTGTTTCTACTCGTGAAATCGCACGAGATTGCGATAATCGTTCGATTCTACTGAAAATACGACTTTGCTTACGATTCGAATCGTGGAGGCCAACCAGACTCGTAAAATCGTGATTAAAATCTCGATTTTAACTACTATGGTAGCATCTATGTTCTATAGTACCTAATTTCTTATTGTTGGGACTAGGAAATATGTGGAGAAGTAGGTGTCATATTGGGTGGCTTCAGAATCTAATTCCAGGTAAATGGTTTTCTCCAGGCTGCTGAAACAAGCTATCATCCTCTTTTTCTCCCCTTCCATAGGAATCAGAAAACAGATTGGACACAAAAGTAAGAGGATTAGGACTGTTGATGCGAGAAAGTGTACGGCCAGAAAGTGAACGAACTATGGTCGGAAAAACAAGAAAGGGAGGTCAACAGGAAGAACTTGGCAGGAAGCAGTGCCCCTTCAATATTTTAGGGTACTGACAGCTAAAAAGTGCCCATTCATGTTTTCTCATGAGTTGTTTGCATAAGTAGAGTTCCTTAGACTAGGAGCTCTTGATACCATGTGGAAAATAAAATGCCCAATTTATAAATGTGCTTTTGATTTACTAAAAAGTAAGGGACTGGACAGGAGACAACTCCAGTTGTACCCTGTTTGATTTGGAAACTATTCATGGTACCAGACAGCAGTTGGAGCATCCGTAAAATATTTATATATTCTAACTACAGGTATGCATGCCATCTGTAAAATATTTATATATTCTTAAGTAAAAACCGTCAACTTAAAGTTAGAAACAGAATTTATATATTCTAATGGAAGATGCATTTAGATGAAAAAATATAAACAACAAACAACACATTTTACATAATCAAATAAATAAAAGAGAAAAGCATGCAAATAAACCAGCAGCCGTTCAAAGAAAGAGGGTAGTACAACTATTTAAGACCTTCAAATTACTGCAGTAATGCAACTGAGTAACTACAGACAGACCTCTTTCGTGAAATTATCAATTCTGTATGGCATATATCCCGTATTATCATCTGACAAGAGAATCAAGTTGGTCCCTGAGTTTCCCTTGATGCTTCCAACTATTATTTTCATCTCCCATTGATATGTCAGCATTTTGCTTTCAACCTTAATCTTCGCTACTCTGACCCTCTTGCTACCTGATCTACTCCCACAGTTCGCTAACGGTCACCTAGATGAAAGGCTTTTCACACAGATGAACTATTAGATGAATCATTATGTCAAAAAACGAAGGTGGGAAATACATCTCAAGCTCACACAAAGTGACAGTAATTTCTCTTTGCAATGATGGCAACTTTCCAGGGTCAATCACTCTACTACAAATCGCCTTAAAGAAGAAACAAAGTTTAGTTAGGGTCTTGCGCACTTTCTTAGGAAAAATGGATCGTATACTAATGGGTAGCAAATTCTCCATTAGAACATGACATCATGGGGCTTTAAAGACTCTAACTTGAGGTCTTTCATCGATAGAAGGTTCGTAACATTTGAAGAGTAACCCTCTGGAACTTTAACTCCATGAAGAAACTTACAAAACGCGGTCTTCTCCTTTTTCGATAGAGTATGAGCTGCCGGAGGTAGATATGTACGTGTACCATTCTTTATTGGACCCAATTCTGGTCTCAACCCCATACTAAGCAAGTCCAACCTCGAGTTGATGGTATCTTTAGTCTTTCCTGGCAGTAAGGTACCAATGACACTTTCAAAGACATATTTTGCAACATGCATCACATCAATGAAGTGTCTTACATATAATGACCTCCAGTATGGCAACTCAAAGAAAATCGACTTTTTCTTCCACCCCTGTTTGGCAAGCTCTCCTGCAAAAGGCTTCCCAAATTTAATGTTCAAATCTTTCACCTTTTCAAATAGTTGTTCACCCGTCAAAGCCATGGGAGCTTTACGGGTTTCGGTATTCCCATTGAATGCCTTTTTCAACGGTCGATACTGATGAGTAGATGGCAAAAATCTACGATGACCAGGGTAGATATTCTTCTTACCATGTTCCAACCACATCCAATCAGTGTTATCTTCACATATAGGGCATGCGCACTGACCTTTGTTACTGTACCCAGATAGATTGTCGTATGCTGGAAAGTCATTAATTGTGCCAAAAATCATAGCCCTCAGGGTGAAACTTTCTTCTCTGAACCCATCATACACCTCTACTCCAGTTTCCCACATTAGCTTCAAGTCTTTAATTAAAGGAGCCAAGTATACATCACTATCAATTCCTGGGTGCTTGGGCCCAAAAATTAACAAAGACAACATCATATATTTGCGTTTCATGCAAAGCCATGGAAGTAAGTTATAGATCGCCAAAATCACGGGCCATGTACTGTGGGAGTTACTCTGAATACCGTGCGGGTTAAATCCATCAGCAGACAATGCAAGTCGTAGGTTTCTTGGATCCAACCCGAAATTAGGATAATCAATATCAATTTTTTTCCATTGCGGAGAATCCGCCGGGTGTCGTAGCATGCCATCTTTAATCCTTTCGTCCTCATGCCATGTCAAGTGTTTTGCATCTTCTGAACTACGGTACATGCGCCTAAATCGAGGAACTATGGGGAAATACCACAACACCTTTTCTGGAGCATATTCTTTCTTTTTATACCGCGATGCGTTACATTTAGGACACGACTTTAACAATGCATGTTCATTCCGAAACAAAATGCAATCAATGGGACAAGCGTGTATCTTCTCATAGTTCAAGCCAATGGACCCTAACATTTGTTTTGCATCATACGTCCGAGAAGGGAGCACATTATCCTTCAGCAACATTTCTTTCAATAGTGCGAGTAATTTCGTAAAGCTCTTATCCGTCCATCCGTGGCAAGTTTTCAAGTTATACAACTTTATCACAGCCAATAATTTTGTGAATTCAGTACAACCCGTATACAACGATGTCTCCGCATCCGTTATCAACTTCTCAAACATTTGAGGACAGTCATTAAGATCGTCTTCAACAGCCTTTGCCATCTCTTCAAATTCGTCCCCATCAAATGTAGGTCTTTCGGTGTCAACCGGCGCACATCTCTCAGTACTATTACCCATATTTGAAGATTCACCTCTTTCCTCACCATGCATTGTCCAACAAGTGTAACTTTGATCAATTTCGTAACCCTTTAAATGTCTTGCCAACTACTCTGCATTAACTGATTTTACATAACAACAACTTAAACAAGGACATTTGATATTACCAGAAGTCCCTAAACGTTCAACATCACATATCACAAAATAATCCACTCCAGCGACATATTCCTTGGACAGACGATTGGCAGACATCCACTTTCTATCCATAATTTCCCAATATTTATAATAAAATCCTGATAAGAGAACTTAAACCTATTATAGGTGAAAAACACACAACGTACAATTTTTTTGAAGCTAAGACATTCAACTATTTTCAACTAAAGAAATCAAAGACTTTGATGCCTTCCATATTTCCATTCTTCATATAATAAATACAAGAAAACAACAAAAGTACCTGAACAAGTGGAAGCAACAATGAACTCGAACAAACGAGAACCACGAACTAGAACGAACTCTCGAACCAGGATGAACTCGAACAACAATGGCAAAGCTCCGGCAAAACAAACTTACAAAACCTAACAAACAATTCGCATATTCGATTTAGGCATATTCGATTTTACTTTGCTAGTTTCATTCACCAAACATCTACAATTTAAGAAGATTATCAATTTGTAGCGACCGAAAAATCCGGGCGAGGATTCCTTGAAGGTTCAAAAATGAAGCCGCCACCAAAGTTTAGTTTAAGGGCAAACATTGGAAAATCCCTTTGAGTTTGGATAAGGGTCCTTGAGACCAGATTTAGGTTCGGGAGTCGGTTATGCGTGGGGAAGGTATTAGCACCCCACGACATCCTTCCTAAGGAAGGTTACCTGCTAACTAGTTTTAAGAAAGAATATTAATTTTGAAAATGTTTATTTTTACCCTTTTATTGTGAATTAAAAAAGAAAGAAGAAAATTGATATTTTATTTAAGAAAATGATTATTTAGGAAGAGACTGAAAAAAGTTTTTTATTAGTGCAATTGACAGAGGTCGGCCGCCCTCTGCTCCTACGTATCTCTTGGTAGAGAATCAAATCACACGTAGTTCTTGGTAGAAAAATGTTTGTCAGTTGGTATTTTTTAATATAGGGATCTTAGGACTCCTGAGTGATCAGTTCATTCGTCCTAAAACGATGACTAATCCGACTGTATAGTCGGCTTAGTCCCCTACTTTGTGAAAATAGAGTTTTTGGAGTTTGGAAAATGGTTTGAAGTGTGTTTGTTTGATTTTATTGGAATAGGGGTTTTAGGATTCCTGAGCCGTACGGCTCATTTATCCTAGAACGCTGACCAACCCGTCTGTACAGTCGGCTTAGTCCCCTAATTTGAGAATTTGATTTGTGGGAGGAAACGTGTTTATGTTTATTTTGATTTAGAAATTGTTCGTTTTAAATAGGGATTTTAGACCATGATCCGTAACGGTTCATTAGTGACCTAAAAAGCAGACTAACCCGACTGTACAGTCGACTTAGTCCCCTAGTTATATTTTTTGAAAATGAAATATTCATCTATTTATTTTTTATAGTTTTTTGTAAAAGAAATTGTTTTGAAAAGAAATAAATAAAAAACGAAAAGGGGTTGCATTAATAAAACAGGGGTGCAGTTAGAGCAGATGGCTGTATTATTAAACATGGAGGTGCCGGTAACAGAGTCCAGCTTTATGTCAGTTTCGCTGGCCCACGAATTCATGGGCCTTTCAGGGGGTGCTGTAATAATTAAACGGAGGCGGTTCAAATAGCAATATGTTGTTTTTTTAATTTTTAAAAGAGAAATAAAAGAAAATATATAAGGCTACAAATTGGGTTTGTGAACCCTAATTTCACTACCCTCTTCTCTAGCGCCGCATAACAGAAATGAGAAAAGGGAAAACAGAGTTTGTGGAGAGATAAAAGGCACGATTTCCGCCGGAGAAGGGGGGAGGAGATTCACGCGAAGGGGGAGAGAGAGAGAGAGAGATGATACACGAACGAGAGAAAGAGAGAAACGAAGAGGGAAGGGAGGCGATGGCGAGGAGAAAGGCGCGAGGGGAGGAGAGAAGAAGACGGTGACAGCGACATGGTGGAGCTGCTGTCTATGGTGGACGACGGTGCATACGCTGGAAAATGCGATTGGGGCTCGACGGTGTAGCTAGGGGGCGACGATGAAGGCTCGCGACGGTAATGGTTGAACGCTGCGACGGTGATGGCGATGAAGAAGGGGAGGCTACGGTGGTGGGTTTGTCTCCGGCGAAGGTGATGGCGACGTTTGGAGCGAACGGCCACCGTCTACGGTGGCCGGGTCTAGTAGGTAAGGCTTCGGTCCCTCCTGTTTTTTCCTATTTTCTCTTCTCTTCACTCTTCTAACCTGATTGCCTTTTTTTATATTTGTTTTTTTGCTTTCCTGGTGATTCACGGCCAACGCTGGTGCGAAGGCTCAGTTGGGGAGCATGACGACGATGGCGCGCCTAAGGGAAGCGACCACCGTCTACGGTGGTCAGAGGTGGTACGTTTCGTTTTTTCCTATCTCTCTCTTTTTATTTTTTCTTTCTCTGTTTTGATTTCTGCTTCGTTTTTGTTCTCCTATTCTATTCCAATTCCAATTTTAAGACCTAAACCGAAATTGGGGTATGATTTTGGCCTTCTGATTTTTGATTTTTTACTTACAAGTGTGATGATTTTCTGAAAAACTAATCTATTTACTGTCCTAATTTAAACACTAAGTCTATTACCCTAATCTGCTTGTGATCAACTAATCTGTTCATGTTTTTTTTTTGAAAAGGATTTAATCTACTTTCAACACTAATATTCACATTTTTAAAACTCTAAACTATTCTAGTTAACAGAATATAGATATATACAAGAGTACAAGCTAACTAACCTGTTCTCCAGCTTCTGATCTTCTTCCTATTACTGCTCTGCTACCTTTGGATATCTGCTGCTGCTGCTGAACCACTACTGCTTCTGCTTTTTAAAACTTTGTGATTAGGGTTTCAGTGTGGAACTCTAATTTTTGCTCTGATTTTTTCTGAATTTTCGTATATGATTTTCTGTGTGTTTTTCTCTGTCTGAATTTTGGGTCCCCTTTTCTGTGTGTATCAGGCTTGCTTATATAGGCACCAATTTAGGGTTTTTCTGATCCTTCTCCATATTTGTTTCCTTTTTCAGGTATTGGGCTTGGATTGGAGAAAACTTGCTCACCAAGTTGCTGGTTGGGGAGGTGAAGCCTTGGTGCAGCTGCTGTGTTTGGGATGATAGGCTCTTATTTTATTTTTGTATTTTGTGATTTTCGTTTTTTCTGATATTTTGCATTTTTAGTTATTATTTGTATTTTTTTTGGACTTTTTGTACAATTTAGCATTTTTAAGTTTTTTTTTGGATTATTGTAAATTAATTTTTATTAATTCTGATTTTTATTATATTTTGGGATGTTTGTAAACTGCTATTTGGACAGCTATTTGGACAGATTTGTTGTTTTTGGTCAAAGATGGAAGAGAATAATTAAATTGGGCCAAGCCCAATCAAAACTAATGGCTGGAATAAAGCCCAACTAGAACAAATTTTTAAGATCAGGTCCAATCTAGCCACATAGGTCAAATAGCCACATAGGCCCAACTAGGCAAATGACTAAAACATTAGACATAAGCCCATAAGCCCATTTATAAAAAAGCTGGTTCAAAACACTAAGCGTGAGCCCAATTAGGCAAGCTAACGAAGACAGGCCCAAACAGTTGGACATAGGTCCAATTGGACAATTTGGTCCGACTTTAAACAAAACAGCGCTTGAAATGCCATGGGATTGTGACACGGGGCTAAAGCGATTATGATTAAAAGACCGGGCAAAATTAGGGTATAACACAATTCCAAAACCAAATCATTTATTTACAAGTTCCAAGTCATGTATAGAATTACTTGTTTCATGGAGTAAAATAAACAACAAATCAGCCCCAAATTCAACATCAATCCTCAATTTCTCAAGTTTAGAAATACAACACAAGAATCCTTTAACCTAGAACGACATTCAAATAACAAGCATTTCATTCGGTAATTTCAATAAACACTTCACCTACATTTCACCTCAAGTTTAGAAACACTTCACCCTTTCAAACAACCAATCATCAAGCATCAACTTAACATATAATAATCTAACCTAAGGTTCCAATGCAATTAAAATAACTAAAACAACATGCAATGACGCGAGGAAACGAGCGTGAAGGGATACTAATCTCTGTACGCAGTGAGGAAACGATGACGAGCTCACGACGTCAAGGGGAGAACACGAGCTCACGGCGAGAGTGAACGAAACCAAATCGTGAAAATGTGGAGTCGGGGGTTTTCTGGAACGATGGTTTTCAGGAAACGAAAGAGTGAATGAAACGAGGGAGAGAGTGTGAGGTTGTTGGGTTGTTCTTCGCGATGGAGCAAGTGTGAGGTTGCTGGGTTTGTTCTTCGCGAGGGAGAGAGTGGGAGGCGAACTGAGAGAGAGAGAGATTGGAGAGTGGGAATGTCAAATAAAATATAAGTAATAGGCAGTGTTTGCCTTTAAAGCGTTGCCCATTGCCAACAGCGCGTTCACCCATATACGGCGCTTCCTAAAAAGCGCTACCCATCGCCCCACCCATACATAGTGGTTGCCTTTAAAGCGCTACCCATTGCCAACAGCGCGTTACCCATACGCAGCGCTTCCTAAAAAGCGCTGCCCATAGGCAGCATTTCTTAAAAAGCGTTGCTCATTGCCCCAGCGCCTTTTAACCAAAAGAAGCGCTTACAGCAGAAGCGCTGCCCATTCCCTGCGCGTTCTAAGCAAATGCAGCGCTTACATCAAGAATGCTGCCCAATAGGGCGCCCTTTTTCTCAACATCTGACGTAGTGAGCTCTCTCTCTCTCTCTCTCTCTCTCTCTCTATATATATATATATATATATATATATATATATATATATATGCGTGAAAATGGTTTCTGGTTTGAGAAACCAGAAATTTGAAGGTTGAAGACAATCAGGGACCAATTTGCCCCAAAACGCACAGATACTGATTTGTCCATTTTTTTAAAATATTCAAATTTGTAATGCCAGGGACTAATTTGGTCCAAAAATATAACTTACGTGTTTAACGTGACATGCACCATGTACTTAACGTGCCCCGTAGGAGACGTTAGATGAACGGCCAATGTCTGAATAAACGGAGGGACTAACGTGTCCTGTTTTGAAATTATCGGGGACTAATGTGTCCTGAAAAAATTGACAGGGACCAATTTGTCCCACGAGGAAATTGTTGGGGACCAATTTGAATCTTTACTCTTAATTGGAAATTGTTGTGGTGGTGTCACTGGCCCGTTCCATGGTAGTCTCTACAAATAGAAGTTATATTACATAAACATACAAGTGAAAATGAATGATATGAAAGAAAAATGACAAAACACAGCCAATGAAATAATATAAAGCTTGACAATGATGTTATAGATGAAACAAAATATGTTAATTTCTTCAACTTTCTTAAGAAAATTAACAAAATTATTAGTCGTCAAACACCATTGTGGTGGAAATTTTTATTGAATCCGTAGGTTTTTCTTATTTTGGACCGGGACGCCATCAAGTTTGGACCGGGACGCCATCAAGTTTGATCATCATTCCCTCACTCTAAATTTTAGTGATAAACAAAAAGATGAATTTTCTCTTATTTTAGACCAGGACTTCATCAAGTCTGGATGTCATTCTCTCACTCTAAATTTTAGTGATAAACAAAAGATGATGGCAAACAAACTGAGTGATTAACGTAGAACTATAGATACATCGACACATATTTCTCGTTGATGAGGGAATCTTCCCTATGGGACTCTATCTAGTACTAGTTCATATATACCCGCTTATGTTGTCTTACTTAGCTCGAGAGATCGCCTTTGGAGTTGTGCGCAATGAAACCTAGTTTGTAAATAAAAATAGTTTATATATGCACTTTTTACTAAACAGAGCCTAAAACAGAGCCTAAGAGTGCGTTTGGATGATGAATTTTTTTAGGGTAATGTAATTTAAGAGGGTAATTCAAATGATTCAAAATAAATTAACTTGTTTGGATAATAAATGTGGAGAAATTTCAAAATGAATGGATTTTATGAGGTATTTTAGTAAGACTAAATTTAGAGAATTTGAAATACCGCTTAAAAATGAAGAATTTGAAATTCCTTTCTTGTTAAAAAATGTTCTTAAAAAAATTGTTTTTTGCACAATTATTTTCTTCAAAGAAAATAATTTTTCAAAAATTCCAAATTGGTCTCTCTCTCTCTCTCTCTCTCTCTCTCTCTCTCTCTCTCTCTCTCTCTCTCTCTCTCTCTCTCTCTTGTTTCAAGTTAAAATTGGGCTTATTAGCTCAACCCGAAAAGGCCCGAGCCCAACACGGGCCGACCCGATGCATGCTGGGTAGCCTGATTTCCCACCTCTAACTCGGTAGGCCTCCTCAACCAATCCACTCCCAGTGGGTCGGGATCGACATCCGGTGGGTCGGTCCCGTTGGTCGTTGAACTCGCATGTCGTTCGACCTTTGGGTAAAGTGAAGAATTTTAAAAAATATAAAAAATGAAGAATTTTAATTACTCTATCCAAACAAAAAATTTTAAGAATGAAGAATTATAATTATTTCATCCAAACAAATAATTTTGAAAATGAAAGAATTTCAATTAATACATTTGAATTGCCTAGAATTTGAAATTTCTTATAATTTTCAAATGCCCCGTCCAAACACACTCTAAAACTAACCCAAAAATCAAGTTATTAATGTGTCTCATTTTCCAAGTGTTAAAATCCACATGAATTTCATTGAATCGCGAAGAGAAGAGTGTTGGAACGAGAGTTTTAATTAAAGAGATGCAAGAATTCCTCTTTCTGCACGTAGTATATTCGTCTATCATGTTCACAGAATGACATTATGATGAAATTTAGCCATTTAACAACTCTTAAAAAACCCGCCATATAGAACACTCAATATTTGTTATGATAAAAAAGGACGTTCATAAAAGAACACTAGTAGACAAAAGACATTTAGCGTCGGTTAAATTGGACATTTAGCGTCGGTTATCGCCCGACGCTAAATCGCCCGATGCTAATTGTCATACATTTAGCATCGGTTATTTAACCGACGCTAAATGTCACATTTAGCATCGGGTGTTCAAATAACCGATGCTAAATGTCCATTTCATCACTGTTTTTGCTCTGAAAATGACATTTAGCATCGGTTATTTGAAACAACCGATGCTAAATGTCCTGAAAAATGACATTTAGCATCGGCTGTTTGAAACAACCGATGCTAAATGTCCTGAAAAATGACATTTAGCATCGGGTGTTTGAAACAACCGATGCTAAATGTCCTGAAAGTGACATTTAGCATCGGTTGTTCCAAATAACCGATGCTAAAAGTCATTTTTGATAAAAAAAAATGACATTTAGCATCGGGTGTTTGAAACAACCGATGCTAAATGTCCTAAAAGTGGCATCGGTTGTTCCAAATAACCGATGCTAAAAGTCATTTTTGATAAAAAAAAATGACATTTAGCATCGCTTGTTTCAAACAACCGATGCTAAATGTCATTTTCTTGATAAAAAAAAGACATTTAGCATCGCTTGTTTGAAACAAGTGATGCTAAATGTCTAATTTCTTTTTATACATGCCTCACAAACATCAATTCTGAAATATACCCAAAGGCAAAAAAGCAATCTTTCCAATACTGTCATATCCAATACAGCATCTTAACTTCAATATGGATGATATATTCAAGAACTATCTGAAGTTATCTCATTAGAGTGAAATACATGAAAAAATGACAAAATAAATAAATGCAAACAGAAGAGTTTGCTAAGTCATAAATAGAATTGGAAAAGAAAATGCAAGCAGTGTCATGAACAACTGACACTCTGCCAATGCATTTACACAAGTGAAAACTCTCCTGCAGGAACTGATCTCTTGATAAGTTTATTCCATGACTCATTCGTCTCTGTGATGACCTTAAGTGCGTAATCCTATTTGCAACAAATAAGTTTAGACAGAATTAGTGGAGTCAAAATAAGGCCATGCGCACCTTAACATTGATCATGATAAAACTACAGTAGATAAATGCCTTGCTTATATCTCTTGTTACTAATATACTTAACTAAAAAAGTAAAAGCTCTTCACTGAAACAGAATACAGTTAGAAGGACAATAATTTAATTAACAAGAACAAGAACGAACAAATAATTTAAAAGAACATGTAAACTGATAACTATCATAAAGTTCAAAACAGAATAAAGAATTTATGAGGATAACTGGAGCAAGACAATTAGGCAGTAAAAGTACCTTATTTACTGCCTTGTTGTCAAGACCAAATCTATTAGCAGGCTTCCCATCAGGTATCTTGTAGTCTCTGAACCAGTCCCTAATTGCAGGAGCTGAAGCATTAGCAGGGAAGAAGGCCTGAAAATGAAACCATAAAAACATTCAGTTAACTATGTAATGAAAGAAGCACAAAATTGCATAGCTAATTAGTCTGAAAATGAAACCATAAAAACATTCAGTTAACTATGTACTTGATGTGAGAACGATAATGACATTAACATTTACTGTAACACTCAGATTAAAGGAAAATTAGTCAGCAAAAGGGAACTGGGTTGAAATGCTGAAGGGAATTATGATGGCTTATAGTATTTTGTGGGTACAAATGGCATTTTTGTGACAACTCCTTCATTGGCTTTTCCTCTAATAATGATCTTTACTTTGGTACCTGCCTTATGCAATCCAGATTTGACATACCCCATAGCTATGTTCTTCTTGAGACAAGGACTGAATCCACCACTAGTGACTTCTCCAATGTTGTTGCCACCTTCATCTTGAATCTCACTGTGGCTTCTAGGAGGTGGACCGGAAGAAATGAAACCGACACGCCTAATGGAAGGACCGTCTTGAAGCTGTTTCAGGATAACATCAGCTCCTAGAAAACCACCTTCTGCTCTCCTTCGCTTCCCTATGGCCCACGTGAGTCCAGCCTCAACAGGTGTAATGTACTGTTCCATGTCATTGCCATATAAGCACAATCCGGCTTCAAGTCGTAGACTATCTCTAGCACCTAGTCCTGTCAATCTTATCTTCCCTTCAGATTTTTGAAGTATTGCCTTAGCAAGATCTAGTGCATGCTCTGAAGGAACTGAGATCTCAAATCCATCTTCCCCAGTGTACCTGAAAGTCTCATTGAAGAGTATGTTATTATGCATTGTACAAACAAAGGAATTAGGCTAATGACACAAACATGTAAAATAACATAATCAGAGGTGATCATGAATTGGATTGAGTCTTTTTTGAGAGAAGAAAACATTAGCATCTGTCAATTTCCTTATTTTACCAACAAATCTATTGCTCTAAATCCAAATCGAATCCTATCTAATTAAACCAATGTTATTTGGACTGGACTGATTTTTGTTTTCCTTTAGTTTCTTCAGAAATAGTATATAACTCAGATGAACATTGAAAATTGCTAGATTTGGTAGAAGAAATCAAGAAAACCACACCAAAAAGAAAAAAAGAAAGAAAAAAGCATACCCTGTACGTGTGAGAAAGCACTGGGAGCCATTGATGTCCAACACACGGAACATCCCAAAGTATAGCTTGCTCAAATCCTCTTTGGTCAGGTGTTGAAGGGTAGGGGCAGCAAGAGGACCCTGCTCCATAGATAGGAAGAAAATTTTATTGATGTTAGAGTGAGAAACAGTTCATTAATTTCAAAGTCCCTCAATTCATTTGTCAAATTTAACATAAGTACAAATCACTTGAAGAAGTGAACCATAACCGTTTAATCACCACAGTAGACAAAGTAATATACAAGAGTGTGATAAATGACCTGAAGAGCAAGTAGTGATCTCTCATCATGGATGTGCCATGAGACATCACCACCTTTAGCCTTGAATGCCTTCATATGCTCCTCAATATGAGCCAAATCTTTATCTCTACACCCAGCATTCACAACCAAGTAAATGTGATCATCAGTCACCTTAGTAATCACAGAATCATCGATAGCACCTCCCTTTTCATTAGTGAAAACAGTCAATGTCCCATTTCCATGAGCAAGCCCAGCAACATCAGCAATGACTAGCTTCTCAAGGAATGAAACAACATCCTTTCCCTTGAGGCTTAAGCCACACATGTGAGAAACATCAAAAAGGCTACCATTCTCCCTGCAGTTTAAGGTTGAGTCCATGATAGAGTCCTTGTATTGGATAGGCATGCTCCAACCGGCAAATGGAACCATCTTACCACCATTAGTAACATGGAAATCATAGAGAGCTGTCTTTTTCAGCTCAGCTTCTGAAGCAAAACATCGACGAACAACAGCCTTCTTATCTCCATGAGCAAGACGGCAAGTGATTGATTGACCAAGTTGCCACAAGCCCCCTCTCATTTTCTAAGCAAGATATATTGACCCACTGCAGTGGTAACAATTTTAGAATTTAATTTCATTGTATAAAAATCATATCATGTATGTATGTATAGTATAGGAACTAAGAAGTATGGCTGTCACACAAGTCATTTCTAGTATAATGAAAATGAGCCAAAATTTCAGTTTCGAAACTGAAACAAGATAGTATATCATATGATTGCATTGCTGGCAGATACAAAAAAGAGACTAGCAAGATTCCTAAAAAATACGTGAGTAATTCCAGTTGCTCACTTGAATCAGTTGTGACCACACTCAAACAACGAAACAAAGTTCAATTAAAAAACATTTGTAGGTCATATTCTAGAGAAAAGGTATATGACAGTAAATCTTAATCCAGGAATTTTGCATACTCAAATTGAATCAAAATATTAATGTAACGCGGGAAACGGAATATGACACGGATATTAATCATATGATGTACATTGTTTTGTGTTGTAATTAAGGAAGCAAAAGTGACGATGAGAATTGAGAACATACCATGAGAAGGTTGCCAACATTCATGATGTCTCTCCAGCGTTTTAGGGTTTCACGAGGAAGAGGGCTGAGAACGAGAGATGATGGTGGGAGGCGACGGCGAGATCCAGCAAGAGACGACGACGATGAGCAAGAGACGACGACGGCGAGGCAACAGCGACTGCGAGCGAGCGATGACAACCAGCAAACAACAGTGACGGCGACGATGTTGATCTTCAACGTTTTTGATTTAATTTATGGGTTTCGCGAGGATGAGGACTGAGAACGAGAGAGTTGAGAACTGTGAAGAGAGGGATGAGAGTGAAGAGAGGGAGAGAGATGAGAACGGTGGAGAGCTGAGAGGGAGACGGTGAAGAGAGTGAAGAGAGGTAGAGAGTGAACGCGAGAGATATGCGAGAGAGAAGTTGGGAAAAAAATAAAAGGGACATTTAGTGTCGGGTGTTTAAACACCCGATGCTAAATACACACATTTAGCATCGGGTGTTTAAACACCCGACGCTAAAAGTCTGACGCATATACTTTTAGCATCGGTTGTTTAAACAACTGATGCTAAATGTCTCACGCAAATACACTTTTAGCATCGGTTGTTTAAACAACCGATGCTAAATGTCCGACGCATATACTTTTAGCATCGGTTGTTTAAACACCCGATGCTAAATGTAGGCGCGAAAACTAAAAACTTCAATTTAATTACAAATATGCCACCGCGTCTACATTTAGCATCGGTTGTTCAAACAACCGATGCTAAATGATGCTTTTTAATGTCTATTTTCCACTAGTGATTACTCGGTGTGCTCACACGTAATCTAGGGTTTTCGTTCTCGACCAAATAGGTTTCAAGACTCTTTTTCAAAAATATAGTTTGAACGGTTTGAAATTATGTTTTCAATAGGTTGGTAGCTTTAAAATTGTTTGGGGAAGGGATTAGGAAGGGTTCGGGATTGAACGGAGCGTTGAACCGAGAAAAACGGAGTCACGCATCAGAATGAACAGTGGCGCCCGGCGCGCGACTCATGCGCGAGTGGCGCGCGAGTTGACAGAACCAATTTCACAGTGGCGCGCGGCGCGCGACTCGTGCGCGAGTGGCGCGCGAGTTGACAGAACTGCCAATCTGATGTCCAACTCACAACTTTCTCACTTTCGCTCTCCGTTCGCTCTCGATTCGATTCCTAATTTCCGTCCCACCTGAAACTCAGAAATTCCCAAATATTCCAGATAGTATACAAATCATTTTATTTCAACGAGTTAATCACAACTTCGCAAATTGTCCAACAATTTCATAAAAACCGTAAAAACGCGAATTTTCTCAAAAACGGTTTTCGGTTCCAAAATCTTTCGAAAACGGATAATGCCTTATGACTCAAAACCGATATATTTTCAAGACACATAAAAATATCCCTATCCGTGAGTAGAACTCACCCGGTTGACGATCCCCGAGAAGTCGCGTCCTCGCTCGAACAACCGAACCGTTAACCACTCGAACAATCCCCGTAATCACGTACACGCTCCTAGTGCTTCCGCATCTGGACTCGATGGGTCCCACATGCACCACCAGTAACTCGATCAAATTCTTGCTACTGAACACTCATCCGGTACTTGGGTTGACGACCCTCGAGACTTATGACGAATCGAACCCTTAATCCAACGAACCGTTATTTCCAGATTTATTTCTAATTTCCAGAATCAAGAAGCAGTTTTGAAACAGTTATCTCAGTCAATCCGTAACCAAATCTACTCAAATCAGTGCCCATTTTGAAGATAATTTTGTCTTCATTCTGATGATCAAATTTTCACACGCATGCATCCAGAGGTTTGGGAGATATTAACGAAACAAGATGACTGGTTCAGGACAGTGTTTGATTCTGAAACCGAAACTTGTGAACAGGATATCTCTCTCATTGCTCCATGAAATCATACGGTTCTTGTGCCCAAAATGAAGAGCTTTTTGTCTAGTTTCCAGAGGGACAAGAATCACGATCATCGGAGTTGTGTGCAGGGAGATACGATGAAATCACTGAAGGTATACCGTACGGGTTTTACCCAGAATATTGTTGAACTCAACACATCCATTTCAATCCTTTGCAAACCACGAATTTGAGTTCCAACTCCAGCCCAACAACTCATACTTCGAAGCCAGCAACCAATTCACTATCCATGGAGTTCCAATTCGCAATGTGGCTTGCTCATGGGTCCTAGGGCTGAACCTTGTCTTCACACTTCACCCCCAAGCTTCAAAAGACACATGCAATGAAATCTTTTTGACCTTGGCCATGGCTGAGCTTGGAACCAGAAAATGGTGGAAGAGAAAGGATGGGGAATGAGTCTATGAACTTGTTACAGTTGTGAAGGGAATGAAAAATGAGAGAGAATGGTACCAAGATGAGCCACATGCATGAAGTGTTGAGGAAAAGCTCCCCCCCTTCACCTTCTCCCTCACTCTCTCTTCTTGGTTCCTTTCTTTTTCTTATTTTCTGAAGTGCTTTGGTTCTGCCCAGCTGAAAGGGTAATATCATGTTTTAATGGGCTGAGGGTGTCAATTGGTTGGAAAAGACCAAATTGCCCTTGGTTCATTAAGTCATGGTTTGGAGGCTAAAATTCTATTAACCCACATGTTTTTCCATTCGGCACAGATTTCTGGACTACCTTTCGTTCGAGTTGCGACTAATTATTTCATGCAATTGATAAATCCTCGATGTGAGGCGAAATGACGATTTTACCCTTCAGCTGAATTGTTCATTTAAATTATGACTAAGCCACAATTAAACGTAGAGTAGGATTTCTTTGGACTTTTCCTCGACTATTAATCCCCGAGGCTCGACCAATTATTAACACAAATAATTACTCGGTCTTAGGCATCATAGTACGAGTCTTTAAAAATTTGGGATGTTACAATCCCCCCAACTTTTAAAAATTTTGTCCTCAAAATTGACAAGACGAACCTTAAGCAAAAAGATGTTGATATCGGGCCATCATGTCCTCTTTTCTTTTCCCGAGTAGCCTCTTCGGCTGAGAAGCCTTCTCAGACTACCTTGACAATCGGAATAGTCCTTGACCTCAATGTCTTCACGCCACGCCCTAGGATATGACTAGGATAAGGTTGGAATGATAAATCCGGTCGAAGATCGATCGTTTCAACGCTCAATGGCTGAAGTGGATCGGGAATACATTTTCTCAACTGAGACACGTGCAAGACATCATGAAGATACAGACTTTCTTCAAAAATTAACTATTCCGACCTCTTGAAAGCTGGCACGAATTGTTATGGACAATGGAATGCCTACAATCTGTTGAGGACACGAACTCATAGTTATGGTATCCACACATCCTGCACTATCGAAGTCAGGAACTCGGAGGGTTTCGGCCTAGCCGTAGCTTGAATTGGAACGAAACGATGACTTTTAAGAGAATTTCTTTGGAATCAAACCATACGGTATCCAGAAGGAAAGTTTTCTTCTCTTCCCGAGTTACGCTCACATAAGCGCTTGACTCATTTTACTAAAATCTCGACTGAAGCAAACAGAGTTATTTTATAGAACAGGTTGACTTTCAGTCCAAGGGATCTAGAAACGATTTTCCTTGCAACCGAATCCAGGGAAAACTCTAAAATAATAGTAAAATATTCTTTCATTAAATCAGTTCCAAAACTTGAAATATAATAGTTCCATTTGAATGAAAATTCTTTTCAATGGGGTTTCTAATGACGATAGTTGAAAATACGACTATCCCAAAAAGTTAATTCACCCCAACTTATAGATGACCTTACTCAATGCACGGCACTCCAACAAAGCGGAATCTCATTCTCTGATATTTAAAAGTTACGAGTTTGAAAGTGAGAGCAGAAGTGTTACTTTGTTGGAATCAATCATCTGTGCGAACAAAATTTCGCAAACTTTTATCGTGCTTGAGTTCGATTCTGTTAAGACAAAAATAATTAGGTTCGTTCGAGGAAGGGATCGGGAAGGACATTGAGCCGAAAGGGAAAGCGGGTATTTGTTTAAAAATTTTCCCAAGCCGCTATTCTATTCGATTCAATTCATTTCCCTTCAATTCCTTTCTCGAATCAGTCCAAGATAAAACTTCGAGGTTAAAACAAAGGCTTGTATTTCGTGATGAACAGTAGCCACGACTCAATTGTCTCAAGAGACTACACAAAGGTTATAGGATTCACTATCAAGGACTCATGTGTGATACACTCACTGTCCAATCATTTAGTCTCAGACCGACATACGGTTCATCATCACACATTCCCCCATCAAACCGGTGTTGTAGGTAAAAGGAAGATAAACTACACGCACCCAACTCATTGGATTTTTTAGAGAAGTCTCGGGTGCTGGACCACAATCAGATAATTCTGAGTTCAGCACATACTTGCTTTATTGGCGTCTAACCAGAGGTTATTAGAATGGAGAAAACTAGCCTTGACCCATCCGACGGATTCAAGCCACAACAACTTACTGTTGATTTTAACGAATTCAAGATTGACGATTGGAGCTTCACTTTAGTAGCGGAAGCTTGAATGCTATAACATTCGAAGGATGATTTCCCAAACATGGCTTTTTCGGAGTTTTCTAAGTCAACGACTTGTCCAATTTCAGCGGTCTTCCTAACTCAACTAGGCTTGAACTTTGATACCTATCTTTCATAGATTCTTGATCACTCAGATCCTAAGGAGATGCAATTTTCGATATTGGGAATCCTACTAGAACGACATACGGTCTTCTTTCGGAGATGAGATTTAGAGTCATTCTAGACAATCTTTGGTTTCTCGATTAACTTCAGCGCAGCAATTATTCTCGGATTAGTTACGAAATTGGAATTGCGGTGGCACCAGGGGATTTTGAAAACAAAAGTTATTTCGGGAATCACACGAGCACACCATGAGTGTCTCCGTATTGATTCGTTGAAATTGGGTTTATCCTTTAAAATTTTCCTTGGCCCAGCTTCTTACCGAACTTCCGCGACTATCCAGTCATAATTATTACATTACATTAATCAATATAGCTTCAGGACGGTTTCTACTTCCATGACAACATCATGTTCGCCACGTAGGTGACTTTAAGCTCCTCGTTTTTCAACCAGTTTGTTGGGGTCTTTGAGATTAAGATTTCGGAATCACTTCAATAGTTGAATGGCCATCACTACTAATGGCAATTTCCGGAAGTAGGTTTCTTGGAAAAGAGACTACAACAACGTTATCCTGAATCAGTATCTAGGAGTCTAAACTGACTGATTGGAGGTCCTTTCACCAATTTCCCGTACAAGAGGGAGGTCCACATTCCACGAATGCCTAGAGTTTACGGTTCAGATTTAAAACAGAGGTACACTTCAAAATACAATTGAAGATACTGTTCACAACCCATTCATCGGTGTAGATAATTTCGTTAGCTTTCCAACGCCTCTCGGAATATAAAAATCGGAGTTCCGGAGCAGGAGTTACGAACAAATGAGTCGGAAGACTAACGAGAATTTCTCACAGACCGTGATCGGAATGCTTCCAGCAGCGGATTGAAATAAGGTTTCTTCTACCGATTCCACATACTGATCTGCTTTGAAGGATCTGATTCATAATTCCTGATCGGGACTTAACCTGATCAGCACTTTTGATTCCACTAGTCAAAACTGACGACGGAGTATCTTTACTCACTTGGCTTTGTCATCTGTCACATTGGGACTCGGAAGAAGAAGAATCAAGATCTGTACTTGAAATTTTCTGGAGGGACTTCCTCAACTGATACCTAAACTGGGATTGACTTACTCCAGAAGGTAAGATTTATGATGAAAACGATATCTCTATAACTGATAGGCTGACTAGTTAAGGTCAGGGTTTCGGGTGTTAACTAGTCTGATAGCTTTCAGTACACTGACATTGCTATTTCCCAATGGCTTCGCTTGATTCTTACTCCTCGATAAGATCTACGACGTTTCATGCCACGACTCACTAGCCGCATCCGACTCACTTAGTGAACAGTCGCCCACAGTTTCCTCGAACCATCGCGGATGCCCATCCTTGTTTCCAAATGTAATATGTAGCCCTCTGCTGCCGTTGCACGTTCTGATGAAACGAGAAGGCTGAGAATCCTATGGTGTAGGGTCTCGGACATTTTCGGGGCTGAGGCAACCATCTGTCATAGTTTTCAGTAAGTTACATGAAACATTGAGTGGATCCTGACTCAATACGTCACATAATATACTAAAAAGGTCTGACATATAATTGTCTAAGTCCCTAGCTGACTCGATCCTATGTTCTCGACCCGAAGGTCACTACGTCCGACAAGGCCGAATCGCTCTGATACCAAATGTAACACACCGGTATTTCTTTAACAAGGAAACAGCTAAATATACAATTTGGTATAAATCAGAGTATAAAAATTCCTGTTTAGATATACATCTTTACAAGAAACGGCGGAAACTATAAAAATACAATTAATACAAGCTCGAGTCATACGACCGAATACAGAGACAACTACAGGAGAACATGGAAAACTATCAAAGAATCAATCTTCAGTCTTCTCCTTGAACCCGACTGTAGCGACCGAAGAATCCGGAGGAGGGATCCTTCGTTCCTTTTGAACAATGGAGCCGCCATCAATATTTATTTTTAGGAAAACATTGAAACAAACCTTTGTTTTTGGGTTCGGGGGTCGATTAAGTGCGGGGAAGGTACTAGCACCCCGCAACATCCTAAAAAGGTTACCTTTTAATTTAATGTGTAGAAAAAGTTAGTTTTAAATGAAAATACTTTGTTTACCCATTTTTGATTGTTTGCGAAGAAGAAAAAAAAAGAAAGGAAGACTTAATAAAAATTTTAGTTTTTTGCGCTCGACGGGAGTGGGCCCCCGCTCCTACGTATCTTCGGGTGCGATGGAGAAATCAAAGCTACGTAGTTCTTGGGTAGAAAAAAATTTGTGTGTTGGTATTTTTTATTTATTGAAAAGTTTTTGCGAAAACTAGAGGCCGTTCATGGTGACCAAACAGATAAATCCAGAGTGGTCACCACTGATGGCTTATTCGAAAAAGAAGGTATTTACAGCGTTCAAACGGGCGGGACCCAGAGTGACTGCTACAAATACTCGGTTTGCGATCGAGCGCTTGTTTGTTTGAAAAAAAGTTTACTGGGAAGCGTGATTTTTTAAAGAAAGGGGAGTTGAGATTACGTTTGTTTTTTTTTTATTAACTGAAAAATTCTAGAAGTTTAGGCGGTTGTTTGCGATGATCAAACGAATGAATTCAGAGTGATCACCGCTACTAAACCGCTTCGAAAAATGGAGGTTAGTCCTATCAGTCAAACAAGCTAGGCTCAGAGTGACCATTAGTAATAACCCCCTTTTTTTTTACGCGAGTTTGATTATTTGAAAGAAAAGAGACGGTTCGGAAACGTTATGGTGTAAATAAAAGCGGAATGAGTGATAAAAAGGGGGTGCGAACAACAGGGGCGTTGTATCAAAAATGGGGGTGTTGACAGCGTTTTGACGCTAAAAACGGTTGCTGGGGGTGCGAATAGCGTTTTGATGCTAAAAATGATTGTTGGGGATGCAAATAGCGTTTTGACGCTAAAAATGTGTAATACCCCCAATTTTCGCTATTTAAATTATTTAGCGTGAAATGATTTTTATTAATTTAAATGAGTTGCTTGAAAAATAATTTGCTTGGATTTACAATTAATTTAATTATGTGACAAATTGAGTTAATTGCATCATCTTAGTTTATTAGGAGTGAGGGAGTCATTAGGGAAGAAATGTGTAAGTGAGGGGCAATGTAGTCTTTTACCTTATCCCTTTATAAACCCATTTCAGCTGAAACATAAACACAAACATATCACTTACTGAAAATCTGAAATCAGAAGGTTGGGAGAGGAGAGAATGCGTGAGGGCTAGGGGAGGAAGGAGAAGAGAGTTCTCTCTCAAATCTTAATGCATGTCTCATCTATCACCACCATTCATCTCCATATTTCATGCTCTTCAATTTGATGCCACTTTTGAAGCCATAGACCACCTACTGTACCAATATCACGAATTGGGTTCTGTTGTGAGTTACTAGAAGCAGTTTGTTGAAGTTCTTGGTGCAAGCACAGAATCCAGTGAAAAATCCGTTGGAACCCTTTTCAGTGTTTCGTTCGTATCTCCCTGTACTGACCTCCGATCATCGTGATTCTTGTCCCTCTGGAAACTAGACACAAAGCTCTTCATTTTGGGCACAAGAACCGCATGATTTCATTGAGAAATGAGAGAGATATCACACTCACAACATTCGGTTTAAGAATCAGCCACTGTTCCGTAGCAGTCCTATTGTTTTGTTAATATCTCCCAAACCACTGGTTGCATGTTAGTGAATCTTTCTCCATCAGAAAGTAGACAAAATTCCCTTCACCGTAGACCCTCGTTTTGCTAAGATTGGTGGAGATTTGAGTGAGTTACGCTTGTTGCAAATTGGCGGTGTGTTGCTGGAAATAGCTGAAGCGGATTCGTGATTCCGTTAGTTCGTGTTCGAGAAGTTTCGGCGTAGGGGGTATCGTCGTCACGAAAAGGTGAGTTCTAATACTCACTAGGATTGTTTTCAGCCTTTGCATTTTAATTGAGTCGCGAATTTGTGAAAATCCGGTGCGAAACCGTTTTGCGAAAATATCGTTTGAATCATGAGATTGATAAATCGTTGGACTGAAATTGTGATTAAAATTGCATGATTGAGTGTGATTGTTGAATGAATATTATTGATTGTACTGAATGTACTGGTTTCCATGTCTGTATTGATGTGTTATCGAGTTTGAATGTGAATCGGAATGGACATGGGAACGATCGGAATAGAAAAGAAAACGCGAAAACAGTTTTTCTGAAATACAGAGAGTCACGCACGGATCGTGTGTATGGGCGCACGGGTCGTGCGTGAGACTCTGAACCTCATGGTGCCGTTTTTGAAAACGCGCACGGGTCGTGCGCCATGGCGCACGGACCGTGCGTATCCTTCTGAAGCCAACTTTTAAAATATGTCCTAAGCTATTCCGAATGGTCCCAAGTCCCTTCTAATCCACTCTCCAAGTCTCCCCAAGGATGGGAGTACTGAAATCCTATGTGTTTGACTGTGATTGAATCCAAGTTATATTAGTGCCATGTGATTGGTTATGTTTAGATTATGTTCAGGTGCAGTGAATGCTCATGTGATTGACCATTGATTTCATGTTATGACGTTGTGATTGATATATGTCTTGGACTGACTCTTTGAGTAAGGTTAGTAAGTTAAGTTAGCAAACATTAGTAATCCATGTGAGATCACCAAATTATAAGGTTAAGTTAATAACTAGATCACCTAATGTTCAGAATAAGATTAGGTCATGATAAGACTCAGTGATTGAGTATGCTTTCAGGTTAGGCTCAGTGATTGAGCAGTCTTCATTGTTCATGGTCATTGTATATTCTATATGTATCATTGTTCAGGCTCAGTGATTGAGCACAGTTCATTGTCAGGGTGACGACCCTTTTTCAGATTAGTGTGCTGGGGGAGAGGGAGTCATGACCCTTATGAACCTAGGCCCCATCAGGGACTCACTAGTGATTAGTGGGGACGGGTTCACCGGAAGCTTATTATGCCAAGTGACCGGTGACATGCTAAGAATCATGGTTAGGCTCAGTGATTGAGCATAGTTCATGTTAGGCTCAGTGATTGAGCATAGTTCATTGTTAGGCTCAGTGATTGAGCATAGTTCAGCCACATAGTCAACTTTGAGGACTATGAGTTTTAGATAATGAATCAAGCATAATTGAACCGAGAGGATTAGTAAGGGGTCGCGATAGAACTCACTGAGACAAGTTGTCTCACCCAATCCATTGTTGTTGTTTTTCAGTTAAGCAGGGAAAGTTGAAGACCGTGAGGCACGGCTATGAAGATGCTTGAGGAGCAGCCGCGATCTTTATTCTCTTTATGTCTTGTATTTCAGTTTCCCTTGTATCTCTGTATTTTGTATTCAGTATCTTAAGACTACTCGATTGTACGACTTATGTATTTCAAGTTGTAAATCGCTTCCGCAGACTTTCGGTTTTGAGTATTGAACACTAGTTGAGGGTGTAAGGACCGACTTTATTTATGATCAGTTCAGTTATTTTAAGCACGTTCGATGAGTGATTCATCGAAGTTTAGTATGTGTTCAATATGTTAAAAGGAAAGTCACTCTGATGTATGCCAGTAGTGCGCTTCGGTAATTTCTACAAGATAGAAATTAACGGGGTGTTACAATTGGTATCAGAGCAGTTCGACCTAGTCGGGCTTAGAATCTTGAGTCTCTTAAGTCCTCTAAGTGTGATTCCTCTTAGTATGCTATTAGACGTTTAGCCTGATCAACTAAACACTTTGTGCATATTTTACAGAATCATGGCTGGTGGAAGTAGGAGAAGCGTCCCTGTTGACCCAAATACCGAATGGATGCAGAATGTCATCGAGACGCAACAAAAGATGATGAATGACATGATGCAAATGCAGCAGCAGCAGATGGCTCAAATGGCCCAAATGCATCATGAGATGATGAATCAGCAACAACCGAATGTTCAACAACCTCCTCTGGAAGATCCGAATAGGGCTTACTTTCGTTTCCAGAAGATGAATCCCCAAAGTTTCAAGGGAGAACCTGAGGTAATGGTATCACATTTCTGGTTGGATTCGATGGAGAAGATTTTTAGGACTCTTCAATGCAGCGAAGAGGAGAAGGTTCTCTTTGCCGCCCATATGCTCGAGGAAGATGCTCAAACCTGGTGGACCAATGCTCATGAACTGATGGTGAATCAGGGAACTCCGGTTACCTGGGCCAACTTCAAAGAAATGTTTTCTGGTCACTTCTTCCCTCCGGTGATGAAGTTAAGCAAGCAAGCCGAGTTTGTCAACTTGAGGCAAGGTGAGATGTCAGTGGGTGAGTTCACCGCCAAGTTCGAAAGGCTGTCGCAGTTTTATCAATTGGCAAAGCATGCCCCTAATGATGAGTGGAAGATGCAGATGTACAAGGCAGGTCTTCGTGCGGATGTGGCCCAAGGTCTTAGCTCTTATGCTATGACTAGTTATGCTGGATTGGTGCAACAAGCTTATGTGGCAGAGGCAGATCTCAACAAGATGTATGAGGAAAGGAAAGCGTATCGGAAAGAGAAGAGGAAAACCTTGGAATTGTCATCCCCAAGTGATGAACCGAGGAGTACCTACAACAAAGGGAAGCAACCTACAGCATCCGAACTACTAAGGTCCGGTAAGTGTCCGAAATGTGGAAGGCCTCACACTGGAGAATGTCGCCAGGGATCGACGATGTGTTACTACTGCAAGGAAGAAGGGCATTATGCTAACGAATGCCCGGTGAAGAAGAGGAATCGAGAAGGGAATTCTAACTCCGCAAGCGGAAAGGTCTTTGTGTTGGACGCTCAGAAAGGCGAAGCCGATGCCGGATCAGCGAAAGGTATATTGTGTGCTAATTGTTTTGATTGGTCCAATTTTGAGGACAAAATTTTTAAAAAGTTGGGGTGATTGTAATACCCCCAATTTTCGCTATTTAAATTATTTAGCGTGAAATGATTTTTATTAATTTAAATGAGTTGCTTGAAAAATAATTTGCTTGGATTTACAATTAATTTAATTATGTGACAAATTGAGTTAATTGCATCATCTTAGTTTATTAGGAGTGAGGGAGTCATTAGGGAAGAAATGTGTAAGTGAGGGGCAATGTAGTCTTTTACCTTATCCCTTTATAAACCCATTTCAGCTGAAACATAAACACAAACATATCACTTACTGAAAATCTGAAATCAGAAGGTTGGGAGAGGAGAGAATGCGTGAGGGCTAGGGGAGGAAGGAGAAGAGAGTTCTCTCTCAAATCTTAATGCATGTCTCATCTATCACCACCATTCATCTCCATATTTCATGCTCTTCAATTTGATGCCACTTTTGAAGCCATAGACCACCTACTGTACCAATATCACGAATTGGGTTCTGTTGTGAGTTACTAGAAGCAGTTTGTTGAAGTTCTTGGTGCAAGCACAGAATCCAGTGAAAAATCCGTTGGAACCCTTTTCAGTGTTTCGTTCGTATCTCCCTGTACTGACCTCCGATCATCGTGATTCTTGTCCCTCTGGAAACTAGACACAAAGCTCTTCATTTTGGGCACAAGAACCGCATGATTTCATTGAGAAATGAGAGAGATATCACACTCACAACATTCGGTTTAAGAATCAGCCACTGTTCCGTAGCAGTCCTATTGTTTTGTTAATATCTCCCAAACCACTGGTTGCATGTTAGTGAATCTTTCTCCATCAGAAAGTAGACAAAATTCCCTTCACCGTAGACCCTCGTTTTGCTAAGATTGGTGGAGATTTGAGTGAGTTACGCTTGTTGCAAATTGGCGGTGTGTTGCTGGAAATAGCTGAAGCGGATTCGTGATTCCGTTAGTTCGTGTTCGAGAAGTTTCGGCGTAGGGGGTATCGTCGTCACGAAAAGGTGAGTTCTAATACTCACTAGGATTGTTTTCAGCCTTTGCATTTTAATTGAGTCGCGAATTTGTGAAAATCCGGTGCGAAACCGTTTTGCGAAAATATCGTTTGAATCATGAGATTGATAAATCGTTGGACTGAAATTGTGATTAAAATTGCATGATTGAGTGTGATTGTTGAATGAATATTATTGACTGTACTGAATGTACTGGTTTCCATGTCTGTATTGATGTGTTATCGAGTTTGAATGTGAATCGGAATGGACATGGGAACGATCGGAATAGAAAAGAAAACGCGAAAACAGTTTTTCTGAAATACAGAGAGTCACGCACGGATCGTGTGTATGGGCGCACGGGTCGTGCGTGAGACTCTGAACCTCATGGTGCCGTTTTTGAAAACGCGCACGGGTCGTGCGCCATGGCGCACGGACCGTGCGTATCCTTCTGAAGCCAACTTTTAAAATATGTCCTAAGCTATTCCGAATGGTCCCAAGTCCCTTCTAATCCACTCTCCAAGTCTCCCCAAGGATGGGAGTACTGAAATCCTATGTGTTTGACTGTGATTGAATCCAAGTTATATTAGTGCCATGTGATTGGTTATGTTTAGATTATGTTCAGGTGCAGTGAATGCTCATGTGATTGACCATTGATTTCATGTTATGACGTTGTGATTGATATATGTCTTGGACTGACTCTTTGAGTAAGGTTAGTAAGTTAAGTTAGCAAACATTAGTAATCCATGTGAGATCACCAAATTATAAGGTTAAGTTAATAACTAGATCACCTAATGTTCAGAATAAGATTAGGTCATGATAAGACTCAGTGATTGAGTATGCTTTCAGGTTAGGCTCAGTGATTGAGCAGTCTTCATTGTTCATGGTCATTGTATATTCTATATGTATCATTGTTCAGGCTCAGTGATTGAGCACAGTTCATTGTCAGGGTGACGACCCTTTTTCAGATTAGTGTGCTGGGGGAGAGGGAGTCATGACCCTTATGAACCTAGGCCCCATCAGGGACTCACTAGTGATTAGTGGGGACGGGTTCACCGGAAGCTTATTATGCCAAGTGACCGGTGACATGCTAAGAATCATGGTTAGGCTCAGTGATTGAGCATAGTTCATGTTAGGCTCAGTGATTGAGCATAGTTCATTGTTAGGCTCAGTGATTGAGCATAGTTCAGCCACATAGTCAACTTTGAGGACTATGAGTTTTAGATAATGAATCAAGCATAATTGAACCGAGAGGATTAGTAAGGGGTCGCGATAGAACTCACTGAGACAAGTTGTCTCACCCAATCCATTGTTGTTGTTTTTCAGTTAAGCAGGGAAAGTTGAAGACCGTGAGGCACGGCTATGAAGATGCTTGAGGAGCAGCCGCGATCTTTATTCTCTTTATGTCTTGTATTTCAGTTTCCCTTGTATCTCTGTATTTTGTATTCAGTATCTTAAGACTACTCGATTGTACGACTTATGTATTTCAAGTTGTAAATCGCTTCCGCAGACTTTCGGTTTTGAGTATTGAACACTAGTTGAGGGTGTAAGGACCGACTTTATTTATGATCAGTTCAGTTATTTTAAGCACGTTCGATGAGTGATTCATCGAAGTTTAGTATGTGTTCAATATGTTAAAAGGAAAGTCACTCTGATGTATGCCAGTAGTGCGCTTCGGTAATTTCTACAAGATAGAAATTAACGGGGTGTTACAAAATGATTGCCGGGGGTGCAAATAGCGTTTTGACGCTAAAAATGATTGTTGGGGATGCAAATAGCGTTTTGACGCTAAAAAACGGTTGCTTGATTTTCTTTACTTTTTAACCCTTTATTAATTTGCTCGGAAACATATAATTCTGAAACGTTTTTTTTTTATACCTATACTAATACGCGTTGGATTTGAAACAGTTTGTTCATTCATAAAGAAATGCCCCTTTTTTTTTAATTAGAAAATAATGGTCATGTTTATTATATTGAAAAGGTGTATCTTTGCTTTTTTTGAAAAATGATTATTATTGTTATTTTTTTTTGAGAAAGGTAGTGATACTAGTAACCATTTATTTTAAAAAAAAAACATTTTTTAGTAAAAAAAAAACTTTATTTAATCCGAAAATAAACAACAAATTTTTTTTAAAATAGGGTAACAAAATAAAAAAAAACAACAATTTACACCTAAAAAAAAAGGCAACAATTTACATAAAAAAAAATAACATTTTTTTTTTAATAGAAGAAAACAACAACATTTTTTATTAGAAAAAACAGCAACATTTTTATTGGAAAAAAACAGTAACACTTTTTATGTACAAAAAAAAACAGCAACACTTTTTATATACAAAAAACAGCAACACTTTTTTATATACAAAAAACAGCAACACTTTTTTATATACAAAAAACAGCAACACTTTTTTATATACAAAAAACAGCAACACTTTTTATGTACAAAAAACAGCAACACTTTTTTTATATACAAAAAACAGCAACACTTTTTTATAAAAAAAACAATAACTATGAAATAAAAAAGCAACAATAATATAAGAAAAAAAACGAAAAAAGAAGCAACAGTATTCACATAAAAACAGCAACAATATAGTAAAGAAGGAATAACAACAATAATTACATGAGTCAAATTACAACAACTAAAATAACAATATATGGATTTGAAAATTACAGGAGAGACAATACAATACCTTAAAATTTCGGAAATGTTGGGACAAGAAGTTTTTTTCCGGATCTCCTTAATGCAACAGAATTTAAAACTAAAAAAATGGAAGGAGAAGGAAGAAAAGAAAGAAAGGAAAAAAAACAACAGAAAACAGTGAACAAACCTCACTGTTTTCTTTTCTAAAGATCCAACTCTTTTTTTTTAAGAGGAAAACCTAGACTAAAACAAAATTATCTTCTTCTTTGTTTCTCTCCTCCAAAAAATCGTCCCTCTTCAAGGTCCAAGACCACCTATTTATACGAAAAAAAAAGGGTCTCTTCTTCCTTTGTTTTTTACCATACCTTGTACAGTGCTTTTTTCCTTTTTTTTCTGACTTGAGAAAGATTTGATATGATGGAGGGGTGAAGGTTTGGAGGTAGTTGGTGAAGGGAAATGATGGTTTGTGTGTGAGAGAGAAAAAAAATCCGTGAGTGTGTGTGAGAAGAGGAATGGGGGCGTGAAAGGAGGAGAGCCATGTGAGGGAAATGAGTGTGTGAGTGTGGGTGTGTAGGAGAGGGATTGGAGAAGAAGGATGAGTGAATGTGAGAAAAAAAGAAATGAGTGTATGAGTGGTAGGAGAGAGTGATGGAGGCGTGAGTGAGTGGGAGAAAGAGAAAGAGAAGTGATGTGTGAGAGAGAGAGATGGGGTCGAATGGGGAAGAGGGAAGGAGAGAGGGAGGAGGCGTGAGATAGGAGAGTGATGTGAGGGAAGTGTGGGTTTCAAGGAATGGGGAAGTGGGAATGCAAGTTTCAAGGAATGGGGAAGTGGGAATGCAAGTTTCAAGGAGGGAAAAGAGGGGAGTGGGTCGACTTTGACCATGGGATAATAGGGGTGAATGTGGCTCATTTTTGGGTAAAAGGGGGAGAGTGAATGTGGTCAAGTTTTAGGGTTAGGGGGGGTGGTCGAATTAGGGTTTTATGGAGGGGAAATGGGTATGGGTTGGATAGTAATTAGAGTTAGGAGGAGTTGGGTTATGGGTTGGATAGGAATTGGGTTGGGTTAGGCGAATTGGGTTAGGGTTTGGTGGGGGAATGGGCTTTAAATGGCCCAATCCTGATTGCACCTCTATATTTTTTTTTACAGACCCCCCCCCCCTTATGCTCCTTTGCCTATTTTGTTTTAATACTTCTAAATATTATTTTTTCAAAGATTAAAACCTGTAGCAAACTAAAATAAAACATGACATAAAAAAGAAAATAATTATTTCTATTAAAAATAAAATTTCTTATTTTTGGATAGGACAAACTTAGGGTATTACAGCAGCCCCTCTTTATTTATATTTTGCTAGGAAATCGGAGGGATTCCAAATTTCTCGAGGAAAATAGAAATAAAGATAGAAAGACACTAATTTTGTCTAGACTGGGTTTTTTGTTTTTCTTATAAAAACTGGGTTGCTATAGACGGAAGGTAAATAGGGATCGCTGGGGATCTGAAGGATCGCTGGGGATCTGAGGGATCGCTGGGGATCTGAGGGATCGCTGGGGATCTGAAGGAGCACTGGGGCTCTAAAGGTCTAGTTCAAAATCAATGCTTGGCGCATCGACTTGCGTTCGACTGAGGGACCGTCGGGGTCTGAAGGGCATGCCTAAGCCTGAGGGACCGATGGGTCTGAAGGAGCGTAACTAGCTTATGGTACTAGTAATACGGTCTGGGGGTGGCCTTTTTTCGAGCGGCCATTAGGGTTAATCAGGTCCAGAACTGATATAACCACGAAGGACGTGCACTGTGTTTTTTAGGCGGACACAGCTAGTCTAAAGGGCCTGGGGCCGGATGATCCGTTGGTTGCTCGATAACGCGACGTGCGATCTGGGTTGAAGGACCATTGTTGGTCTGAAGGAGCGCCCGGGCTCTGAAGGACCGCTGGGGGTCTGAAGAATTGGTGCTAACGACACAAAATAAAATTATCTTAACAGATACTTGCAATGAATGATGCATGCGTGCATGTAGTTAAGTAATTGATGACATGATGAATGAAATGTGGAATGATTTTGTTTTTGGCTTTGGTTTTTTTTTCTTTTTTCATTTTCTTTTCTTGCTCTTTTGCTCTTTTTGCTCTTTAGCTCTTTATTGACTTTGCTGGCATCATCAAACTCGCATGACTCTTGACGTGGGATACGAGGGTTGCCTCAAGCAGTGGTGCCAAAGTGCGGGTTATTAAGATTTGCTGAAGTGATTATGCATTTGTCCTTTTTGCAACTTTATGAGAGATCATCTCTTTTTTGTGATTTTTTAGAAATTTCGCAATGAATATAATGCTTGTGATCATGCACATGTTTCGCAATTCAGTATCGTCTACCATGAACGTTATTTTTACGATAATAGGCAAATGAGAGAATAAAGGAAGTGTTTAATATTCAAATGGATAACAAATGCGCAGAAGGTCGCGCTGGCTGAAAATTACATTGGGAGTTTAAACTACAAAAAGAAAGAGAAGAAAAAGAAAACAAGGAAAGTTGATCCTTTGATTGTTTGTATCTTTGAAGTAATAACGCCGATCGCCCATTAACACAACTATGAGCATTCATCATCCAACTTTCGGAGGTATTGACTGCCTTTGTAACTCAAAGTCCAACTTCTGACCCTAATTTTTGCCTGGACTGCTCTTTAGAGTTTTCAGTCCACCGGGTCGCTCTAATTTTTGCCTAGGTCGCCCTTTCGGGTTTTCGACCTAGCGAGCTTATTTTTGCTTGGCTCATCTTTCTCTTTTTTCCATATATTTCTTTAGGCATAGTACTTCTTAACTGCGTCCGAGTTCACTGGGAGTGGGAGGTCTTCACCGTCCATTTTTGTGAGAATCAATGCTCCTCCAGAGAAGGCCTTCTTTACCACATAAGGTCCTTCATAGTTAGGGGTCCATTTTCCACGGGAATCCTTTTGGATAGGCAACATCTTCTTGAGCACGAGGTCTCCTTCTTGAAACTGGCGGGGACGCACTTTTTTATCATAAGCCTTTTTCATTCTTTGTTGGTACAACTGCCCATGACATAAAGCAACTACTCTCTTTTCTTCTATGAGGTTCAACTGATCCAGACGAGCTTGAACCCATTCTGCTTCCTCCAATTTTGTTTCCATTAGCACTCGCAGGGAGGGTATTTCCACCTCGCTGGGAAGAACTGCTTCCATCCCATATACTAGTGAGAATGGTGTTGCCCCTGTTGACGTGCGGATAGAGGTCCGATACCCGTGCAAAGCGAATGGCAACATTTCATGCCAGTCCCTGAAGGTCACTACCATCTTTTGCACGATCTTCTTTATGTTCTTATTTGCTGCCTCAACTGCCCCATTCATCTATGGACGGTATGGGGAGGAATTATGATGCTGGATTTTGAAGTCGTCACACAACTCTTTCATCATCTTATTGTTCAGGTTTGTCCCATTGTCCGTGATGATCTTATTTGGAAGACCGTAGCGGCAAATCAAATCTCTCTTTATGAACCTGACAACCACTGACTTCGTTACACTGGCGTAAGAAGCGGCCTCGACCCATTTGGTGAAATAATCAATAGCGACAAGAATGAAACGATGTCCGTTTGATGCCTTGGGTTCGATGGGACCGATGACATCCATTCCCCCACATTGAGAATGGCCATGGTGCTGTTAGGACATTCAGAGAGGCAGGTGGTACATGGATATTGTCGGCATAGATTTGACATTTGTGGCATTTTCTGACGTAGTTGAAGCAGTCAGTCTCCATTGACAACCAGTAGTAGCCAGCCCTTAGGATTTTCCTTGCCATGGTGTGCCCATTAGAATGGGTGCCGAACGAGCCTTCATGGACATCTTTCATAATTCTTTCTGCTTCTTCTTCTGCTACACATCTGAGGAGTACCATATCGTGATTCCTCTTGTAAAGCACTTCCCCATTTAAGAAGAAACCCATTGACAGCCTCCTAAGTGTCCTCTTATCATTCTCGGTGGCACCAGGAGGATATTCTCTGTTTGTGATATAGTGCTTGATATCGTAATACCAAGGTTTACTGTCAGGCTCTTCTTCGATTGCCACACAATGATGTGCCGGTAGGTCTCGGTGTTGGATTCGGATGAATGTCAGACTCTTGTCGTTATTGATATTGAACATTGATGACAGAGTCGCCAAAGCATCGGCCAACTGATTTTCTTCGCGAGGGAGATGATGGAAAGTGATCTCTTCAAATTGTTCAACCATCTTTTGGATGTGATCATGATAAGGAATTAATTTGGAATCCCTGGTTTCCCAGTCACCTTTTGTCTGATGGATGACCAAAGCGGAGTCCCCATATACATCGAGCCTTTTGACTTTCCATTCAAGGGCTGCTTTGATGCCTAGGACGCACGCTTCATATTCTGCAATGTTGTTGGTGCAATAGAAACTCAGTCTAGCGGTAAACGGTATGAAGCGGTTATCAGGAGAGATCAGTACAGCTCCGACCCCGTGCCCGTATAAATTAGAAGCGCCGTCGAATAACATTCTCCACCTTTCGTTGTCCGGAGGATTCCCTTCTGCGAATAGAGCCATTATATCTTCGTCTGGGAAATCGCACTGCATTGATTGGTAATCTTCGATGGGCTGGTGTGCCAAGTACTCAGCCAATGCACTACCCTTGATTGCTTTTTGGGTGACATATAAAAGGTCGTATTCAGATAGTAGCATTTGCCAGCGAGCGATCCTCCCTGTGAGTGCGGGTTTTTCAAAAATATACTTGACTGCGTCCATTTTAGATACCAACCAAGTCGTGTGGCTCAGCATATACTGCCTCAAACGACGTGCATCCCAGGCCAGAGCACAACACGTTCTTTCCAACAATGAGTATCTTGTCTCGCACTCGGTGAATTTCTTGCTTAGATAGTAGATGGCATGTTCCTTCTTTCCGGATTCATCATGTTGCCCCAGTACACAACCCATTGACTTGTCTAGCACTGTTAGATACAGGATGAGAGGTCTGCCTTGCACAGGCGGCATCAGAATCGGTGGATTTTGGAGGTACCTCTTGATCTTTTCAAAGGCTTCTTGGCAATTATCATTCCACTTTGTTTCTTGGTTTTTGCACAAAAGCTTGAAGATAGGCTCGCATGTAGATGTTAGCTGCGATATGAACCTAGAGATGTAGTTCAATATTCCCAGGAAACCACGAACTTCTTTTTCAGTACTCGGGACCGGCATTTCTAGTATTGCTCGTACTTTGGCTGGATCTACTTCTATTCCCCTCTGACTGACTATGAAACCCAACAGCTTTCCCGATCTTACACCGAAAGTGCATTTGGCAGGGTTTAATCTGAGTTTGAACTTCCTGAGACGTTCGAAGAGTTTTTGCAGATTGACGATATGCTCTTCTTCAGTCTTGGATTTTGCCATCATGTCATCCACGTAAACCTCTATTTCCTTATGCATCATATCATGGAACAATGCGACCATTGCCCTTTGGTATGTTGCACCAGCATTCTTCAGTCCGAATGGCATTACTTTGTAACAGAAGGTTCCCCAGAGAGTGATGAAGGTGGTTTTCTCCATGTCCTCAGGGGCCATCTTAATTTGGTTGTATCCGGAATATCCATCCATGAAGGAGAACAGAGAGTGTTGTGTTGTGCTATCCACCAGGACATCAATGTGAGGCAAAGGGAAGTCATCTTTGGGGCTGGCTCTATTCAAATCTCGATAATCGACGCACATTCGAACCTTCCCGTCTTTCTTTGGGACCGGTACAATATTGGCTACCCATTGAGGGTATTTTGCTACTGCTAAAAACCCAGCATCGAACTGCTTCTTAACCTCATCTCGGATTTTCAATGACATCTCTGGTTTCATCCTTCTTAACTTTTGTTTTACCGGCGGGCATTCTGGTTTTACCGGTAACTTATGCTCGACTATGTTGGGGTCCAGTCCAGGCATGTCTTGGTATGTCCATGCGAAGACGTCAACATAGTCAAACAACAACCTAACCAATTTCTCTCGCTCGCTGTCTTTCAATGTGGTGCCAATGTTAACTTCTTTTTTGTCTTCTTCCGTGCCTAAGTTGATCGTTTCAGTTGATTCCTCGTGGGGTTCGATTATTTTTTCCTCTTGTTCCATCATTCTCATTAACTCTGGAGGGGTTTCCCAGTTATCCTCAACATCTTCCTCAGTTTGATTGATGGGGTGATCAAAGTTACAATGTGGATTATTGGCGTTGTTATTTTCAAAGACATTTTTTTCGGATCTGCATTAGTGTAAATTAACGGAATAAAAACGAAAGAAAGAAAATAAGAAGCGAATGTAACAAGAAAAGAAAAACGAGAGTTTATTGGGAACTGAAATAACGTTGCATTGATATTAATACTGAAAGGAAAACATGCGTGCCCGAATGAAATATCCTAAGGCCTTGGGCAGAGCCAGAGGATTACATTATAGAAACATTACTTTGAACTAAAAACCACAGGAAAATCAACGATCTCCCAATTCTTGAGCCTTTTGTTTGCAGGACAAGGGCGTACAAGACTGACGACGCCTTCTTCGGCGTTTAGATCGTCCTCAACTGCGGCGATCTGATTGGGGTTCAACATTCCCGCACTCCGAAAGCTTTCCTTGATGTCGCAGATGGTGATCCTCTTCGTATTTGGCACCCTGTCCTCCAGCCTGGCTAACCTCCGCTCCTTCTTTTCCTCCACAATCCTTCTCTTGTCAGTGCGATTGGGCCGATATCCTATCCCATGTCTATCTTTGTTCTCCTCTGGTTGTATTGGCGTCAGGATCCCCTGTCCGGTTTTTCCCAAGCCTCCTCCAGCTTGGTAGCCTTTTCCTAACATGAACTTAGCAACCATCACGGCAGTTTTGGATAGCTTGGGTTCTAACATAGCAGATGTATTGGCGATTTCCAATGCTTGGAATGCAGTCTCGAAAGACTCTTCAGCAGCCTCAATGTGACGAGTGGGAGCGGACTTATTTATCAGCATTTCTTCCTCACCGAAAATAACCACCAGCTTATTGTTGACTATGAACTTGAGCTTCTGGTGTAAAGAAGAGGGAACTGCCCCTGCAGAGTGGATCCATAGCCTCCCCAAGAGACAACTGTAGGATGGGGCAATGTCCATTATCTGGAAGGTCACCACGAAGTGCTCCGGACCTACTTGCACAGGTAATTCCATTTCTCCGATGACTTCCCTTTTTGTTCCGTCAAAGGCCCTGACTAATATGGAGCTTGGTCTCATGTATGAACAGTCCACATCTAATTTCTCCATGGTTGATCTGGGTAATACATTCAAAGATGAACCATTGTCAATGAGTACCCGAGCAAGAGAGTAATCTCCACACTTCACCGATATGTGTAGGGCCTTGTTGTGCCCCATTCCTTCAGTTGGAATCTCATCATCAATAAAGGTGAGATAATTACTTGCAACAAGGTTTCCGACGATCCCATCAAATTGGCCGACCGAGATGTCATGAGCGACATGGGCCTCATTCAATACTTTTGTCAATGCTGCACGATGGGCATCGGAACTGAGCAATAATGACAACAGAGATATCTTTGCGGGAGTTTGGTTAAGTTGATCAACCACCTTATACTCGCTTTGTCTCATAAGCTTCAGAAATTCACTGGCTTCTTGCTCGGATAACGTCTTCTTTCCTGCATTCTTATCGACAGGTTCCTGCTCTATGCTTTTGCCCTTACGGGCTCTTTCCTCCCCTTCTTTTGTTCGGTCCTCACTAGGATCTCCAGGGGTATAGAAACATCCACTTCGAGTCATCCCACCGGTCCCTGAGATGTTAATGACATCTGGGTTGGTCTGAACCTTCATATCGTAACTCCACGGGACTGCATTGGTGCTTTTAAAGGGAAAAGGGGCTGGTACTTGAATAGTGATTGGTTTAGGCACAGCGGTGGTTAGCTTTGTGTCCTTTTTGTAATGGATTTCCAGGGGTTTTCGGATACTCTTGCTTTGGTCAATGCTTGACTGGAGAGTCGACACGCCTTCCTCTTTCTTTTGAAGACCTATTTGTATTATGTGTCGGTCTAATAAGTCTTGCAGGACTGGCTTGAATGCTTCACAGGCCCCGACACAAAGGGGATCAGCACACGAGCCCTTTCCGGTACATCCCTTCATAATGATTCCGAAGTGACACAAATCAGCATGGATGAGGTCCAGGGGTGTGACAATGTCCTCCACCTTTCTGACCAATAATTGCCCCTCAACATTCTCAATGGCATTGACGGAGGGTTTCCCGTGCCCCGGCAGAGGGTTAGTGGCAACATTCGGACCATCTTCTGCGAAGCTTAACCATTTAGATTCAATTAAGTCTTGTACTACATATTTCAATGCCTTGCAATTTTCTGTTGAATGGCCAACTGCCCCAGCGTGGAATCCACAGCTAGCCTCTGGGTCATAGCTCCTGGGGAAAGGAGGTTGAAGGGGTCTCATTGGACGGGGAGTGATCAAGTTGTGACTGATGAGGTGATTGAATAGGTCTGTGTATGACATGGGTATTGGGTCGAAATTGGCGGGCTTTCTTTCTTGGTAGTTTTGTGGTCTATAGCCTGAGTTGACTTGGTGAGGTGGGGCTTGTGGTGTTTGAGTAGGTATTTGTAAAGTCTGTCGGGGGTTGTTGTAGGGAGGCTTTCCGGATCCAGAGATGGCATTAGCTTCGCCCTCCTTCTTTTTAGGAAAACCTGAGAAGGGCCTTTTCTGATTGCTGGTTCCAGTGGAGCTATATGTAATCTTCCCGTTTCTCCATCCATTCTCTAATCTTTCTCCGATGACGATCATATCTGAAAAGTTCGAAGACACGCTCCCAATCAACCTGTCGTAGAAAGGTGATTGAAGAGTATCCATGAACATTGATACCATCTCTTTTTCTAACAAAGGTGGTACCACCTGTGCAGCCAAACCTCTCCAGCGTTGGGCATATTCTTTGAAGGACTCATTATCTCTCTTCGTCATGCTCTGCAGCTGTGTTCTATCGGGAGCCATGTCAATGTTATATTTGTATTGCCTCAAAAATGCATCGGCTAGGTCTTTCCAGCATCTGATATGGGAACGTTCTAATTGCATGTACCAGCTCGAAGCTGCCCCAGACAGACTATCTTGGAAGTAGTGGATGAGCAATTTGTCGTCGTGAGCAAACGCCGCCATCCTCCTGCAGTACATGGTTAAGTGGCTTACAGGGCAAGTCGACCCTCTGTATTTGTCGAAGTCTGGCACCTTAAATTTTGGAGGGATGACTACGTTAGGGACGAGGCACAAGTCATAAGCATCTCTCGCACCAACATTGGATCCCTCGACTGCTCTCAACCTTTCCTCAAGCATTTGTAGTTTGTCTTTGGCTTGAGGGTTCTCCATAGAGTGATTGTGAGGGAGCCCACTCATACCATAGTAAGGATGGATCATCGGAACTATGGCTGGGTTCACATTTGGGGTATGTGAATGAGTGGGATTCCTGAGGTTGGAACCCTGAGCTTGAGCGTCAACTATCGGCGGTGGAGGGAAGCCAAGTGGGAGTCTTTGTGGTACGACGATGGGGGTCGGGTTTTGAACTTGTGGTGCCCCTGGATTACCATCGTGACCCGTTGGTGTAAGCTGTTGTTGGCCCGCGACTCCTGAGGGACCGTCTTCTGGACTAGCATTGACTGTCGGAGGTGTGTAACCTTGTGGAAGTCCGTAAGGAGGCCATATGTAACCCTGGTCATTAGTCCCAGTGGGGGGTACTGTATGCGGGATCCCGAGTCCATTGGGAGGAGGAGGGTTGGTAACTTGATTTTCCGTGTTCCCAGCGGAGACATCTTCACTTGTGTCTTTGTCCCTCAAAGCTTGTAAGACCTTTAAGATTTCAGCCATCTGTTCTTTCATCCCATCTATTTCTGCCCTAAGCTCTTGATTGCCTAGGTCTTGGGGTGGATTGCCTTGATCCGGGATATCTTGAGGCGGATTGTCCTGGTTTTCTTCCATGTTTCTGGCCTGAGAACGAGTCCAATAGCGATGTTGACGCACCAGCTTGTCTTTTACTCTCTGTTGGTGGGACACATGGTATGAGTATATGTATGAGTATATGAATGGATGAAAATGCGAATGATGCATGTGTGCATGAGTCTTATTGTTTTAGGTCGGGAATTGCAAGCGCATCCTGATTTGTCATAAGTACACAGATTAAAGTTCCGCAATATTTTCAAGATAAAGGATCAGCATGTGAGACAAACAAACTTCATTGATGGAGGAAAGTACAACATTTTGGAAATAAAACTTCGAAAAGAAAAGTACAATGTTCTTTAAATTTCACTCAAATACATATGGCTTTCATTTTTCCACTCCTCCCTCTTTTTCTACTAGTAGTGCTGCCAGCCTTCTCCCGGAGTTCGACAATCAGAACCTCGCAAAACTCCATGAATTCGGAAACTTGGACCGGGGTGTTAAACGGGTGCATTGCCGCGTTAGCCTCCTTTAGAAGTTTGGGGATTCCTACGATAGCTTGATCGGCCAACCATGCAAGCTTTGAGAATCTGTCTTTCCAGTATAAGCTTTCATTCTTCAACTCTATGAAGGCTTCATGGTTTTCTATCCTGCTGACCAACTCCACAAAGCGGTTCTCCCAATAGATGCTTTCTGTCTTCAACTGCTGGTAAACCTCCTCTTGATATCTGATATGGTCGTTCAGCTCATCAGATTTTTCGTGCTCCCTTCTTAAGGCTTGTTGGTATTCTCGGAGTATCTCTTCAATGGTATCTTTATCCTGCTTGATACTTTTCACTTGCTCTTCAAACTCGGCTGCCATCATCCGGGACTCTCTCTTTGATACCATTAGCAAGCTCTGTGCGGTCTTTTCAGCCATCATTGATTCTTCCCATAACTTTTTCCACTTGTATGTATCATCGATGGCTTGGTTCATTTTCAGGTTGCAACGTTTTATTTCCTCTTTCTCCCCTCTTAGGTACTTTTGAACCTCTAGTTTGTTCTTTTGTTCAATCTTGAGCTGCTTGCGGCTGTCTTCAATGGCCACTGACTTACTTGCGTTCTCTTCCTCCAATTTCTGGTTTTTTAGGAGCACTTTCTCTAACTCTGCCTGCAAGCCCTTCTTTTCTTCCTCGGCTTTTGACAATGCCATTTTAAGCTTATCTAAATCTTCGAGAGTGGGAAGGGGTGGTTCAAGTATTTCTTCCTCCACCCGTAGTGCACTTTGGTAAGGCAATCTGGTGTCTTGGATCCTCTTTTGGAGCCATTGACGAAAGGTGGTTTCCTTATCGCCGCTCCTCTTAGTAAGCTCTTGTCCCTTGCGGACGACCGTATCCCACGCTTGAGAAATCTTCCGGAGCATGTCAACCTCTTTTGGGCTTCCTTCATGGAGGTAAAAAGGGATTAACATGTCTCCGGTGGGCGGATTTCGCATGGGGTACCCCAGCTGTCTTAGAGTTAGGGAAGGATTGTAATTTATGCATCCTCTTGTCCCCATGAGTGGGACGTTTTGAAAGCTCCCACATTGAAAAACTACTGTGGGCCTCTCTTTCCACCATGATGGGTGCCAACGAACCTTGTATTCATGAAGGCCCCCTAGCACTTGCAACCATTCACTAGTGTTCATTGTCTTCACATCACACCCTCTGGCGTCTTCAATTGGGCCTTCTACTCTGACTTTGTTAACGAAAGCATGGGTGAGAAGCCAAACATACAAGGCGTGCAGGCAACAAGATATCATCTTTCCCCTTAGCTCACTATAATGAGTGAAAGTACAGTAAGTGTCTGCAAGCATGGCTGGAATCGGATTGAGTGGGTTTTCTCCATCCTTGAAGGATAAGAAGACACCAATAGCTGTTGTGTCCACATATCTTTCAAGGCGTGGAAATAGGACAATGCTAAAGATGGTCAAAGCTAACACCTGCTTAAAAGGACCCCAATTTCTAGCGTCGGCGAAGGATTTCATTTGGCTTTCCAGATACTCTTGTGGGAATCCTGCAATGCCATTTCGATTTTTCTTCCGGAGCTTCAAGTTCTCTTTGCTGGTTTGTAACATTGAGGCGAGTTTCTCATCTGTGTAGTATTGTCCCTGATACTGGTAGGGTCCATTGTCTTGTTGAGGAAAGCCGAAGATCTGTGTATATTCTTCCAGGGTAGGTGCCATCTGGAAATTTTTGAAGGTGAAGCATCTTAATGAAGAGTCGTAGAACTGGCTCAAAGCGGCAATGGCATCCGTTTGCACGTCCAATTGTAGTAACATAATAATTTTCCCATACACTCTATCAAAAGACCTGCGCTCGATGGGCGGCAATCGACCAGCACATTCCCTTAGACTTGTCAGATTAGGCTGTTTTACTATAGGGTAGTTCAGAGTTTGGATTGCTTCACAGTTTGATCCCATATCGCCTTGCTTATGACAAAAACTTTCGAGCCTCTTACAATTCCCGGCAAACCTAAATGAGATGAATAGCATGCATGTGAGGATTTTTTGTACATATTTTTTTTTTGTGAAATAACGATGATGTATGGTGAATTAAAGAATGACGTTACATGCGTTAATAAAAGCCAATTTTGGTGATTCAAATTTTGAGAAACATTAACCATGTCACATAAAATATATGTAAAGGGCAAAAAGAGTAAATGGTTTTCATTATTTGATTTTTTTTTGAAAGATAAAGAGTTTTTTTTTTTTTTTTGCGATGATGCAACGGGTAGGTGAATTGCCCTTGTGTCCTAAACAGGTTAGGTCTTATATATAGGTCATGGTCTAGGGCTACTTGTGTGATCAATCTCTCAGGTGGCTCTAATCACGTCCTCACAAGGGTCTCCAGAGCTGAAATCTCTTTCGTGATATGACCCACAACGATAGCGAGCTACCTGGTGTGGGATACCACGAAAGAGCATACTCTGGCTGAGGCTTTCATGAGAGTCAGACAGATAAAATCCAGAATGACTGACACTAATCGCCTCCACTCGTCCTAGGTTTTTTGTTCAGACCCGGGTATAGGGCCCCGCTCAAGAGTGTGCAATAAACAAGTGTAATTGATGTGTGTGACATAAGCAACCTAAACTACCCATGCTGCAAAAGAAAAACAGATAATAGTACAAAGGTCTTCTACCCTAAGGTTCAATAGAGCAAATAAATAGATAAATAAAAATAGACATGCGAATAGAAGGGCTAAGGGTAAATAAAGTACCAAACTAACAAATATCTACACATTTAATTAAATTAGGCTTGACCCTCTTAAATATTCCCCAGTGGAGTCGCCAGCTGTAGCGACCGAAGAATCCGGAGGAGGGATCCTTCGTTGCTTTTGAACAATGGAGCCGCCATCAATATTTATTTTTAGGAAAACATTGAAAAAAACCTTTGTTTTTGGGTTCGGGGGTCGATTAAGTGCGGGGAAGGTACTAGCACCCCGCAACATCCTAAAAAGGTTACATTTTAATTTAATGTGTAGAAAAAGTTAGTTTTAAATGAAAATACTTTGTTTACCCATTTTTGATTGTTTGCGAAGAAGAAAAAAAAAGAAAGGAAGACTTAATAAAAATTTTAGTTTTTTGCGCTCGACGGGAGTGGGCCCCTGCTCCTACGTATCTCCGGGTGCGATGGAGAAATCAAAGCTACGTAGTTCTTGGGTAGAAAAAAATTTGTGTGTTGGTATTTTTTATTTATTGAAAAGTTTTTGCGAAAACTAGAGGCCGTTCATGGTGACCAAACAGATAAATCCAGAGTGGTCACCACTGATGGCTTATTCGAAAAAGAAGGTATTTACAGCGTTCAAACGGGCGGGACCCAGAGTGACTGCTACAAATACTCGGTTTGCGATCGAGCGCTTGTTTGTTTGAAAAAAAGTTTACTGGGAAGCGTGATTTTTTAAAGAAAGGGGAGTTGAGATTACGTTTGTTTTTTTTTTTATTAACTGAAAAATTCTAGAAGTTTAGGCGGTTGTTTGCGATGATCAAACGAATGAATTCAGAGTGATCACCGCTACTAAACCGCTTCGAAAAATGGAGGTTAGTCCTATCAGTCAAACAAGCTAGGCTCAGAGTGACCATTAGTAATAACCCCCCTTTTTTTTACGCGAGTTTGATTATTTGAAAGAAAAGAGACGGTTCGGAAACGTTATGGTGTAAATAAAAGCGGAATGGGTGATAAAAAGGGGGTGCGAACAACAGGGGCGTTGTATCAAAAATGGGGGTGTTGACAGCGTTTTGACGCTAAAAACGGTTGCTGGGGGTGCGAATAGCGTTTTGATGCTAAAAATGATTGTTGGGGATGCAAATAGCGTTTTGACGCTAAAAATGATTGTCGGGGGTGCAAAAAATGATTGTTGGGGATGCAAATAGCGTTTTGACGCTAAAAAACGGTTGCTTGATTTTCTTTACTTTTTAACCCTTTATTAATTTGCTCGGAAACATATAATTCTGAAACGTTTTTTTTATACCTATACTAATACGCGTTGGATTTGAAACAGTTTGTTCATTCATAAAGAAATGCCCCTTTTTTTTAATTAGAAAATAATGGTCATGTTTATTATATTGAAAAGGTGTATCTTTGCTTTTTTTGAAAAATGATTATTATTGTTATTTTTTTTTGAGAAAGGTAGTGATACTAGTAACCATTTATTTTAAAAAAAAACATTTTTTAGTAAAAAAAAAACTTTATTTAATCCGAAAATAAACAGCAATTTTTTTTTAAAATAGGGTAACAAAATAAAAAAAACAACAATTTACACATAAAAAAAAAGGCAACAATTTACATAAAAAAAACAACATTTTTTTTAATAGAAGAAAACAACAACATTTTTTATTAGAAAAAACAGCAACATTTTTATTGGAAAAAAAACAGTAACACTTTTTATGTACAAAAAAAAAAACAGCAACACTTTTTATATACAAAAAACAGCAACACTTTTTTATATACAAAAAACAGCAACACTTTTTTATATACAAAAAACAGCAACACTTTTTATATACAAAAACAGCAACACTTTTTATGTACAAAAAACAGCAACACTTTTTTTATATACAAAAAACAGCAACACTTTTTTATAAAAAAAACAATAACTATGAAATAAAAAAGCAACAATAATATAAGAAAAAAAACGAAAAAAGAAGCAACAGTATTCACATAAAAACAGCAACAATATAGTAAAGAAGGAATAACAACAATAATTACATGAGTCAAATTACAACAACTAAAATAACAATATATGGATTTGAAAATTACAGGAGAGACAATACAATACCTTAAAATTTCGGAAATGTTGGGACAAGAAGTTTTTTTCCGGATCTCCTTAATGCAACAGAATTTAAAACTAAAAAAATGGAAGGAGAAGGAAGAAAAGAAAGAAAGGAAAAAAAACAACAGAAAACAGTGAACAAACCTCACTGTTTTCTTTTCTAAAGATCCAACTCTTTTTTTTTAAGAGGAAAACCTAGACTAAAACAAAATTATCTTCTTCTTTGTTTCTCTCCTCCAAAAAACCGTCCCTCTTCAAGGTCCAAGACCACCTATTTATACCAAAAAAAAAGGGTCTATTCTTCCTTTGTTTTTTACCATACCTTGTACAGTGCTTTTTTCCTTTTTTTCTGACTTGAGAAAGATTTGATATGATGGAGGGGTGAAGGTTTGGAGGTAAATGGTGAAGGGAAATGATGGTTTGTGTGTGAGAGAGAAAAAAAAATCCGTGAGTGTGTGTGAGAAGAGGAATGGGGGCGTGAAAGGAGGAGAGCCATGTGAGGGAAATGAGTGTGTGAGTGTGGGTGTGTAGGAGAGGGATTGGAGAAGAAGGATGAGTGAATGTGAGAAAAAAAGAAATGAGTGTATGAGTGGTAGGAGAGAGTGATGGAGGCGTGAGTGAGTGGGAGAAAGAGAAAGAGAAGTGATGTGTGAGAGAGAGAGATGGGGTCGAATGGGGAAGAGGGAAGGAGAGAGGGAGGAGGCGTGAGATAGGAGAGTGATGTGAGGGAAGTGTGGGTTTCAAGGAATGGGGAAGTGGGAATGCAAGTTTCAAGGAGGGAAAAGAGGGGAGTGGGTCGACTTTGACCATGGGATAATAGGGGTGAATGTGGCTCATTTTTGGGTAAAAGGGGGAGAGTGAATGTGGTCAAGTTTTAGGGTTAGGGGGGGTGGTCGAATTAGGGTTTTATGGAGGGGAAATGGGTATGGGTTGGATAGTAATTAGAGTTAGGAGGAGTTGGGTTATGGGTTGGATAGGAATTGGGTTGGGTTAGGCGAATTGGGTTAGGGTTTGGTGGGGGAATGGGCTTTAAATGGCCCAATCCTGATTGCACCTCTATATTTTTTTTTTACAGACCCCCCCCCTTATGCTCCTTTGCCTATTTTGTTTTAATACTTCTAAATATTATTTTTTCAAAGATTAAAACCTGTAGCAAACTAAAATAAAACATGACATAAAAAAGAAAATAATTATTTTTATTAAAAATAAAATTTCTTATTTTTGGATAGGACAAACTTAGGGTATTACACCGACAACCAACTATGCCGCCTGCTGTCCTGATAACCTGTTCTCTGTAAAAACAACAAATATGGATTGGGTGAGACAACTTGTCTCAGTGAGTCCTACCGTGCCCCCTCACCGACACTCGGTTCAATTATTAAACCGTTAACAATCATATTAATAACGAACATGTTACAGCGAATTGTTGATCGTGAACCTTGCCACAAATCTCAACAAGTCGAGTCCAATCAAACAAGTCTTTATGTTTTATGAGGGACAGCCGGTTGTGAACAACCACGAATACCGGAGGATTATATTTGTTGATTAGTGTAAACCAGCGGCGAAACTCCACTCATCCCGGTACACAATCATGTAATTAATTTGTTTAGTATAATCCGGTGGCGAAACTCCACTCATCCCGGCACACAATCATTTAATTAATTTGTTTAGTATAATCCGGTGGCGAAACTCCACTCATACCGGAAACCCGTCAGTTGACCACGCCAAAACACATACAGGGCCTAGATAAGGGGTCATGACTACCCTCTCTAGTATACTACTTGTCAGGTCGTCACCCAACGAACGATATATATACGACAATACATATCAACGATCACCAAAGGATCAAACATAAGCTTATGATACTTATTCCATTTCATTCCATAGTCCATTTATGAAGAGTTCTATTAACTTCCAGAATTATAATCAATTCCAGGTCTTATATCCATATATAAGTTCAGCCCAACCATTACTCGATGTGCTCACACGTAATCTAGGGTTTTCGTTCTCGACCAAAGAGGTTTCAAGGCTCTTTTTCAAAAATATAGTTTGAACGGTTTGAAATTATGTTTTCAATAGGTTGGTAGCTTTAAAATTGTTTGGGGAAGGGATTAGGAAGGGTTCGGGATTGAACGGAGCGTTGAAACGAGAAAAACGGAGTCACGCATCAGAATGAACAGTGGCGCGCGGCGCGCGACTCATGCGCGAGTGGCGCGCGAGTTGACAGAACCAATTTCACAGTGGCGCGCGGCGCGCGACTCGTGCGCGAGTGGCGCGCGAGTTGACAGAACTACCAATCTGATGTCCAACTCACAACTTTCTCACTTTCGCTCTCCGTTCGCTCTCGATTCGATTCCTAATTTCCGTCCCACCTGAAACTCAGAAATTCCCAAATATTCCAGATAGTATACAAATCATTTTATTTCAACGAGTTAATCACAACTTCGCAAATTGTCCAACAATTTCATAAAAACCGTAAAAACGCGAATTTTCTCAAAAACGGTTTTCGGTTCCAAAATCTTTCGAAAACGGATAATGCCTTATGACTCAAAACCGATGTATTTTCAACACACATAAAAATATCCCTATCCGTGAGTAGAACTCACCCGGTTGACGATCCCCGAGAAGTCGTGTCCTCGCTCGAACAACCGAACCGTTAACCACTCGAACAATCCCCGTAATCACGTACACGCTCCTAGTGCTTCCGCATCTGGACTCGATGGGTCCCACATGCACCACCAGTAACTCGATCAAATTCTTGCTACTGAACACTCATCCGGTACTTGGGTTGACGACCCTCGAGACTTATGACGAATCGAACCCTTAATCCAACGAACCGTTATTTCCAGATTTATTTCTAATTTCCAGAATCAAGGAGCAGTTTTGAAACAGAGTTATCTCAGTCAATCCGTAACCAAATCTACTCAAATCAGTGCCCATTTTGAAGATAATTTTGTCTTCTTTCTGATGATCAAATTTTCACACGCATGCATCCAGAGGTTTGGGAGATATTAACGAAACAAGATGACTGGTTCAGGACAGTGTTTGATTCTGAAACCGAAACTTGTGAACAGGATATCTCTCTCATTGCTCCATGCAATCATACGGTTCTTGTGCCCAAAATGAAGAGCTTTTTGTCTAGTTTCCAGAGGGACAAGAATCACGATCATCGGAGTTGTGTGCAGGAAGATACGATGAAATCACTGAAGGTATACCATACGGGTTTTACCCAGAATATTGTTGAACTCAACACATCCATTTCAATCCTTTGCAAACCACGAATTTGAGTTCCAACTCCAGCCCAACAACTCATACTTCGAAGCCAGCAACCAATTCACTATCCATGGAGTTCCAATTCGCAATGTGGCTTGCTCATGGGTCCTAGAGCTGAACCTTGTCTTCACACTTCACCCCCAAGCTTCAAAAGACACATGCAATGAAATCTTTTTGACCTTGGCCATGGCTGAGCTTGGAACCAGAAAATGGTGGAAGAGAAAGGATGGGGAATGAGTCTATGAACTTGTTACAGTTGTGAAGGGAATGAAAAATGAGAGAGAATGGTACCAAGATGAGCCACATGCATGAAGTGTTGAGGAAAAGCTCCCCCCCTTAACCTTCTCCCTCACTCTCTCTTCTTGGTTCCTTTCTTTTTCTTATTTTCTGAAGTGCTTTGGTTCTGCCCAGCTGAAAGGGTAATATCATGTTTTAATGGGCTGAGGGTGTCAATTGGTTGGAAAAGACCAAATTGCCCTTGGTTCATTAAGTCATGGTTTGGAGGCTAAAATTCTATTAACCCACATGTTTTTCCATTCGGCACAGATTTCTCGACTACCTTTCGTTCGAGTTGCGACTAATTATTTCATGCAATTGATAAATCCTCGATGTGAGGCGAAATGACGATTTTACCCTTCAGCTGAATTGTTCATTTAAATTATGACTAAGCCACAATTAAACGTAGAGTAGGATTTCTTTGGACTTTTCCTCGACTATTAATCCCCGAGGCTCGACCAATTATTCCCACAAATAATTACTCGGTCTTAGGCATCATAGTACGAGTCTTTAAAAATTAGGGATGTTACACAACACAGCACACACACACGCTGGCGCCCTTGGCGCCCAGCGCCTGGCAACAGGCAACACGCACACACACACGCGCAGCACATAGGCAACACCCACCGAGACAACTTCAAAGTGACGCGTGCAAAAACAAAACCACTCGAGCCAAAATATTTAAAATTGGATTTGGGCTCGTAAATACAAAAGATGGAACGGTAAAATATGCCCAGAATTTGAAATTGCACCCAACACACCCCATATGCGCACACAAACAACACCCAGTGAGACAACTCCAGAATTACACGTGCAAAGATAAAACCACTCGAGCCAAAATATTTAAAATTGGATTTGGGCACGTAAATACAAAAGATGGCACGGTAAAATATGCCCAGAATTTGAAATTGCACCCAACACACCCCATATACGCACATAAACAACACCCAGTGAGACAACTCCAGAATTACACGTGCAAAGATAAAACCACTCGAGCCAAAATGTTTAAAATTGGATTTGGGCACGTAAATACAAAAGATGGCACGGTAAAATATGCCCAGAATTTGAAATTGCACACAACACACCCCATATGCGCACACAAGCAACACTTCCAGCAACAGGAAAATCCAGCAACAATTCCAGCAACACAAAATCAAACATATGGCGCCCTAGGCGCCCATGCCACAACCAAAAATGGATTTTCAGCCACAAATCATGAACATCACACATACATCACCAACAAAAACATGAATTCACATACATATTCATGATCATGGATAGATCTAGGCTATCACTACCAAAAACCTATCATACGACCTATTATATAAATTGATAGAACTCCCATTACCTTGGATTTGAAGAACGGAAGCCCTAGAGACAATCACGAACGAAACCACAGCAACAAAATCATGTCCTTCTTCCTCCTTGAGCTTGCGACTTCTTCTCCTCCTTCTCTTCTCCCTACGGCGCTCTCCCTCTCTCTTTTCTCTATTCTCAATTCGCAAAATGCCAACACAAAACTCTAACCTCAAATGACTTACCCCCTTCGCATATGACATTGGATCATGGGCTTGGGCTTTTCACTTAAGCCCAAGTTCATTCAAGTGGCGCCTCCTTTTCCTAATACCACCAACATAAAATTAATATAATTTTAATTAATTAAATTATACCCAATAAATTAAATAAATTCCTAAATACTTAATTAAATAAATTAATTAAATATTTAGGGTATTACAACTCTCCCCCACTTAGAATATTTCATCCTCGAAATTTACCTGATCAAACAACTCTGGGTAGGACTCTCGCATCTTGCTTTCCAGCTCCCAAGTCATACTCTCACCGGCAACTCCTAGCCAAACCACTTTCACTAATGCAATCTCTTTGCCTCTAAGTGCTTTCACTTCACGATCCTCAATCCGTACGGGCATCATCTCCACTGTGAGATTGTCCCGCACCTCTACATCATCCATATGGATCACATGAGATGGATCCGAAACATACTTCCGAAGTTGCGACACATGAAACACGTCGTGCAAATTCGAAAGATTTGGCGGTAACGCCACCCTATAAGCCACATTTCCGATTCTCTCAGAAATCTGATAAGGACCAACAAAGCGAGGAGTGAGCTTCTTCGATTTCAACGCTCGACCAACACCGGTAATAGGAGAAACCCTCAAGAACACATGCTCACCCTCCTGAAACTCTAAATCTTTCCTCCGCTTGTCATGATAACTCTTCTGACGACTCTGCGAAGCCTTCATCTTTTCACGGATCATCTTGATTTTCTCTGTAGTCTCCCGGACAATCTCCGGTCCCAACACTACACTCTCCCCCGACTCATACCAACACAACGGCGTCCTACACTTTCGACCATACAATGCTTCAAACGGTGCCATCCCGATACTGGAATGGTAACTGTTGTTATAGGTAAACTCAATCAACGCAAGGTAGGAATCCCATGAACCCCTTTGTTCCAAGGCACAAGCCCTCAACAAATCTTCTAACGACTGAATTGTCCTCTCTGACTGACCATCTGTCTGAGGATGATATGCCGAACTCATTTTCAACTTTGAACCCAATTCCTTTTGCAAACCCGTCCAAAACTCAGAAGGAACAAAGTGAGCAGACTTCGTTAACCTATCAACGATCACCCAAATAGCGTCATGACCCATAACTGTATTCGGCAATCCCGTCACAAAGTCCATCGCAATGCTATCCCACTTCCACTCTAGAACTTCCAACGGTTGCATCAACCCTGCAGGCTTCTGATGCTCAACCTTCGACTTCTGACAGGTCAAACAGGCATACACAAACTGTGCCACATCTCTCTTCATACCATACCACAAAAACATCTTTTTCAGATCTTGATACATTTTCGTCGCTCCAGGATGGATACTTAACTTGCTACGGTGACCCTCCTCCAAAATTGCCTTTCTCATCTCCGCATCATCCGGAACACAGATCCTACCCCGGAACCTCAACACACCACGAGAATCCAATTTGAAATTCATCTTCAGATTGACCAACCCCAATAATTAAATCTACCAACTTGACATCTGACTTCTGAGCCTCTCTGATGCTGCCTAGAAAGTCATTATCGATCTTTAACATTCCCAGCTTGACACTGCGAGGTGTCATTCTACAAACCAAACTCAAATCTCGGAATTCCTCAATCAACTCTAATTCTTTCACCATCATTGCCGACATATGCAAAGACTTCCGGCTTAAAGCATCAGCCACGACATTAGCTTTGCCGGGATGATAATTCAAACCGAAGTCGTAATCCTTCAAGAGCTCCAACCACCGACGCTGTCTCATATTCAACTCTTTCTGATCAAACAGATACTTCAGACTCTTATGATCACTAAACACTTCAAACCTCGAACCATAAAGATAGTGCCTCCAAATCTTAAGCACAAATACCACAGCAGCCAATTCCAAATCATGCGTAGGGTAATTTTTCTCATGAACCCGCAACTGCCTCGACGCATACGCAACGACTTTTCCATCTTGCATCAGCACACCACCAAGACCCATCTTCGAAGCGTCACAATATACAACAAACGGTTCCTCCGGATTAGGTAACGTCAAAATAGGCGGCGTTGTCAATCTCTTTTTCAGTTCCATAAAACTTTCTTCACACCGAGCATCCCAAACGAACACTTTACCCTTACAAGTCAACTGAGTCAACGGAAGGGCCAACTTGGAAAAACCCTCGATGAACCTCCTGTAGTACCCGGCCAAACCCAAAAAGCTTCTAATCTCTGTCACGGACTTCGGAGCCTCCCACTCCAACACTGCTTCTATTTTTGCCGGATCAACCGCAATACCATTACCAGAAATCACGTGCCCAAGAAAACTCACCTCTTTCAGCCAGAACTCACACTTTGATAACTTAGCATACAACTTTTTCTCTTTCAGAACTTCTAATATTGACTTCAGGTGCTCAGCATGCTCTTCCTCCGACTTAGAATAAACTAGAATGTCATCTATGAAGATCACCACAAACCGATCTAGGTAATTATGGAAAATACGATTCATATATTCCATAAATACACCAGGTGCATTGGTCACACCGAACGGCATCACTGAATACTCATAATGCCCATACCTTGTCCTGAACGCTGTCTTCTGAACATCTTCATCCTTCACTTTAATCTGATGATATCCGGACCTCAAATCAATTTTGCTGAAAACACGGGCACCCACTAACTGATCCATCAAATCGTCGATCCTCGGAAGCGGATACTTGTTCTTGATAGTTACCTTATTCAACTGACGATAGTCCACACATAACCTCATACTCCCATCCTTCTTCTTTACCAACAATACCGGAGCTCCCCACGGTGACACACTCGGTCTCACAAACTTTTTCTCAAGCAATTCTTCGAGTTGCGTCTTCAACTTAGACAATTTTGACGCCGACATCCTGTACGGTGCCATAGACACAGGCCTCGTACCAGGTACAAGATCAATCGAGAACTCAACTTCCCTCTCCGGCGGCACACCCGGAATTTCGTCGGGAAAAACCTCAGGAAACTCGCGTACCACTTGCAGTTCTTCAATAACAGCTTGACTCTCAGCAGACAACGATGCCATCAACGAAAATAGCTGAACTCCTTCTTTCCTCAACTTCTTCAACTGACCAGCAGATACCAAAACAGAATCTTCTTCCCCGAAACTAACTGACTTGCTACGATAGTTGATATGGACGTGGTTATTCTCTAACCAGTCCATGCCCAAGATTACATCCAGCCCTCTCAACGGCAAGCAAACAAAATTCACAACAAAGTCCCTGCCGAAGATCGACACGGGACACTGAGAACACACCTGGGAAGTAATCACCGACCCCTTCGCAAGAGTATCGACAACCATATCCCCATACATAGCAGATAAAACAAGACCCAATCTTTTACAACAATCAACAGATATAAAGCAATGGGTAGCACCAGTATCAATAAGAGATTTCAGAGAAGTACCGTTAATGAAACACGTACCTCTAATAAGACCATCCTTCTCATCAGGCTCCTCTCCTGCCAATGCGAACACTTTCCCACTAGACCTTTCTTTCTTCGGCTTTGTACATTTTGCACTGATATGCCCAGACTCACCACAGTTGAAGCACACTACATCCTTGACCTTACACTCGGCCGCCATATGACCTTTTTTACCACAACGGTAGCAAACTCTCTCATCAGACCCGCATGTAGTACTCTTGTGGCTAGGTTTGCCACACTTATAACAGACAATGCTAGCAGGGGCATCTCCCCCACTAGTCTTCTTACCTCCAGCAGTCCTCTGATAACTCTTACCCGCAGGAACCTCATACGGCTTGCTTCGACTCGGAAACTTACCCTTTTTCTCAGACACGGCTTTGTAATGTGCAGTACTATCCTCCTCGAAGATCCTACAACTATCAACCAGATCAGCGAACACACGGATCTTCTGGTAACCAATGGCCTTTTGAATATCAGGCCTCAAACCATTCTCGAACTTGATGCATTTTGAGAACTCGGCTGTAGCCTCACTGTAATGCGGATAGAATTTTGCCAATTCCACAAACTTCGCCGCATATGCTGTCACAGACATACCACCCTGCTTCAGTTCCAAGAACTCTATCTCTTTCTTTCCTCGGACATCTTCAGGAAAATATTTTCTCAGAAATTCCCTGCTGAAGACCTCCCAGGTAATCTCTTCCTGCACAGCCTCCAACCTCTGCCTAGTAGCCAACCACCAGTCGTCGGCCTCCTCGGCTAACATGTGGGTACCAAAGCGGACCTTCTGCTCAACAGTGCAGTCCATCACCCTGAAAATCCTCTCGATCTCTTTCAACCAAGCCATAGCACCATCTGGATCATATTTGCCCTTAAAAGTGGGCGGATTCTCTCTCTGGAAAGTAGTCAGACTCCGAAAACCAGCGTTCTCCCCAGCATTCGGCTGATTCTGCACAGCCTGAGCCATAGCTTGCAATGCAGCAGCAAGAGCAGCATCGTTTCTCCCAGCCATTTCAAATTATCACTGCAGCACAAACCAAAAATTCAGAACTAATCTATTGTCATAAGACACTATGACAGGACAACATTGGCCGGACAGACCGAACTGCTCTGATACCACTAATGTAACACCCCTTTTCTACCCGTTAATTCAATTGTAAAAACAGAGTTTTCAAAAATTCTTTTCATCGCAAGGAATGTTACACATACTCAAATCAAACGTCGTACTCCCAATAAATAGTTCAACATCAAATAATTGTGCAATACGTAGCACGCCCCCAATGGGGGAAAACTCAAACATTAGTCATCGTCACCACAATCGTGACATCAATAAAACCAACTACGCAGCGGAAAATATAAATAAGAGAAAAACCATCAAATAACATCTAACAACCAAAATAGTCTTAAAACATCGAGTTCGTTTCCCCCCTGGGTGCTACGTATCAGAGCATGACGTCCCGACTCAAAATTAGTGAAGATACCTAGGTCCTCACTCGCGATCACCTGCACGTTACCGCATAGGGGTAACATTCAAACAGAAGGGTGAGTTCAATTCAATCCATATAATAAATCACATGATAAGCAATAAGTCCAGTCACAGCACTAGAGTAATCACATCACAAATCATCAATTACGTCATTACAACAATCAACATCACGATGTCATGTGACTATATGAAATGCAACCCACTCGCGGGCATATGCATGAGGTACCTTTCATCATCGTCGCTTAGCCTTTATGGCCTCATCGTCGCTTAGCCTTTATGGCCTCATCGTCGCTGGGTTCATGCACATGGAATACATGAGACACTATGACATGCACCACACACAAACACACAATCACAGTCAACGTCACTTACCAATTTGCCCAATAAGAGGCACAGCACCTGTCAATTCACAATTACACACAACAACGTCGCTACATTTCATCGTCGCTTATTATCATCGTCGCTTAGCCTCTTGGGCCTCATCGTCACTTATTCATAATTGTCATCAATCAAACAATAGCCACTAAGGGCAAAACCGTCATTTAACTAGCCACTAAGGGCATCATCGTCATTTGCACATCATCATCAATAATAATAGCCACTAAGGGCAAAAACGTCTTTTAACTAGCCACTAAGGGCATCATCGTCATTTACACATCATCATCAATAATAATAGCTACTAAGGGCAAAAATGTCATTTAACTAGCCACTTGGGCGCCCAGAAAACACCAGAAAATAATAAGTTTTTATTTTAAAAGTAAGACACACAGGTAGACAACTGAAAAAGCACCCCAACACTTTTTGAAACGTTCCAAACGGATGCCCGAGTCAAAAGATATAGTGAAAACAGTTTTATAAAAATTTGGGAACATCCTGAAAAATGGCGCCCTTGGGGCCCAGCGCCTGGCACCTGGCGCCCAGCGCCCAGTAACACATCACACACGCAACACAACACACACACACGCTGGCGCCCTTGGCGCCCAGCGCCTGGCAACAGGCAACACGCACACACACACGCGCAGCACATAGGCAACACCCACCGAGACAACTTCAAAGTGACGCGTGCAAAAACAAAACCACTCGAGCCAAGATGTTTAAAATTGGATTTGGGCACGTAAATACAAAAGATGGCACGGTAAAATATGCCCAGAATTTGAAATTGCACCCAACACACCCCATATGCGCACACAAACAACACCCAGTGAGACAACTCCAGAATTACACGTGCAAAGATAAAACCACTCGAGCCAAAATGTTTAAAATTGGATTTGGGCACGTAAATACAAAAGATGGCACGGTAAAATATGCCCAGAATTTGAAATTGCACCCAACACACCCCATATACGCACATAAACAATACCCAGTGGGACAACTCCAGAATTACACGTGCAAAGATAAAACCACTCGAGCCAAAATGTTTAAAATTGGATTTGGGCACGTAAATACAAAAGATGGCACGGTAAAATATGCCCAGAATTTGAAATTGCACACAACACACCCCATATGCGCACACAAGCAACACTTCCAGCAACAGGAAAATCCAGCAACAATTCCAGCAACAAAAAATCAAACATATGGCGCCCTAGGCGCCCTAGGCGCCCATGCCACAACAAAAAATGGATTTTCAGCCACAAATCATGAACATCACGCATACATCACCAACAAAAACATGAATTCACATACATATTCATGATCATGGATAGATCTAGGCTATCACTACCTAAAACCTATCATACGACCTATTATATAAATTGATAGAACTCCCCTTACCTTGGATTCGAAGAACGGAAGCCCTAGAGACAATCACGAACGAAACCACAGCAACAAAATCACGTCCTTCTTCCTCCTTGAGCTTGCGACTTCTTCTCCTCCTTCTCTTCTCCCTACGGCGCTCTCCCTCCCTCTCTCTTTGGATCATGGGCTTGGGCTTTTCACTTAAGCCCAAGTTCATTCAAGTGGCGCCTCGTTTTCCTAATACCACCAACATAAAATTAATATAATTTTAATTAATTAAATTATACCCAATAAATTAAATAAATTCCAAAATACTTAATTAAATAAATTAATTAAATATTTAGGGTGTTACACGAGTCACCTCCTCGATCTGCACCTGTGGCCGTTTTCCCGTCGCCCGGGGAAGGAACGTCAACAGTCGCTAGAGGGGCGGTTGGGGATTTCTTTCCCCTCTTGGATTTCCTCATATGTTCCTCATATCCCCTACCTGCCATTTCACCTACAAGCAAGCAGAAGAACGGTCGGCAACAATTTGAATTCATCCCCGCCAAGAGTGCAAAGGTAAAAACAAGAAAAAATGAGAACGACTCGCACCAAGACTTTGAATTCATCGTCACCCCGAGCCCGAGTCAACTGGTAGCACTTAATCAATTCCTCATCCATCCAGGAGGCCATGTTCTCAAGCAATCTTAGGGTTTCCAGATCGTCCTCACCAAGTCGACATCTGGTCCTGTAAGTAATTGGGGTACGACGATAATGCACGTACGTCCATGCAATAGGGAATTTATGACCGGTCACTCGACCCCGGGTATCAAGAGACCCGACCGTTTTACGAGCCTGTTCACAAACAGGCACGACCCACATAAAAGAATGCTTCCAGGGCTTTAAGGAGTCGGAGTAGGGCTTGAAGATTTTGAAGTCTTGCTGACCTTTGATGCTTAGATGCTCCCACCGATTCCTGTTGCTCCCAGGCTCGGGCCGCCTACTCATCTCGAAGATCTTAAAAAAAAGTGAGCGAGAGCAATCACGCCCCATCACGCCCATGAGTTGCTCAAACACTTTGATGAACGCCCAGGTATTTGGATGCAACTGGGACGGGGAGACCCCAAGATAGCGAAGAACGGAGCGTTGAGAAGGGGTAAATGGTGGACGAACCCTCATGTCTCGTAGGACGTTCGAATACATGATAAATTTTAAGGACGACGGAACAATCGCTACATGCTCGTCCGCGGAAGGACCTTCAATCGCCCATATCTGACCCGGGTCGCCTACCATTTCTGCATAGTACTGCAGCAACTCATCCGCAGGACGGAGTATCCAAGGCACTTTGTCAATCACACCCAGCGAAACCCAAGAGCGATCTTCACCAATCACGCCGCCCCAATCCGGTTCCTCAACTTCGTCAACTTGGTCGTTTCCCTTCCCAGAATGGGTGGCCTCGTCGCCAGAAGGCTCAATGTTGTATTCCGTTAATCGAGAGGGCGACCGTTCGGCAGAAGTGGCGGACTCAGACGCCCTCATGAGGGAAGGATGAATAGAAGTATCGATGGAAGGAGTACTCTCGGAAGATGTACTCGAACTAGACAGGTCTGTAGAGGATGTAGGCGGACGGTCTTCAGATTGAGAATCACGAGAATCACGAGAATCACTCATAACTCTACTCTCGACTGGACGATCACGATATTCATACCAAAATAAAGTTACCCTGTAAGGAGGGGGCAAGGGAGTCAGGGCCGTTTAGAATTTGCAGAACGGGGCGACAAGGTCGACCCCGGGCCTGACACCCCCTCGTCACAAAAGTAAAGATAGTAATTAAACTAAAGAACAGTGAAGAGATGATTACCTGGAGTGGGAGATAGGTTGGTCGCCCCAGTAATCACGTGGATGAGACGGTCCTGAGTAGAGTCACGTCGGAGTATTAAGTCGCTCACCAGGGAGCACCCGCCAGAATATCCCCGAAGTAGTGGTCGCTCGCTGGAGAATACAAGTCGTTCTCAGAGCAATTAATGCGAAGGTAAAGCACGAAATGAAGGAATGAAAGCCCTATATATAAGGGGACCAGCCAAAAAATCGAAGCGACACGACCCTCCTTCTTCAGCATTAATTGCGTTTCTTGGAAATTGAGCCAACATCATTACACCCCACTTTGGAAAACGCGAAACGTTTTTTCCATGACATCAAAAGCAAAACGTCATATCCATCAAAGCTTGACTGCCACGTCATCGCATGGATGACTTCAGCTTGATTCCAGCATAGAAAGTATAATCGAGTAACCTCAGCACAGGTGACAGCCCAGAAAATAGGCCACTGCACTGGGGGAAATCGATCTCCATTTTGAACTTCAGATTGATATTTATGCAAAGTTTATTTGCTTCTCAGATGACATGCAATCAAAAAGGTCCCTAGCATGATCTGAGTTGTAAGACAAAATATATCAAAAAACAGTTCAGAGCTATTCAGTGGTGAAAGACCTCAAGTCATTTCACTATATGATCACCTCATTGAAATAGGTGAAAAGGATTTAATTTAAGTGGATGTCAAAAGAAACGAACTCAACTTCCAGGTGCTTTTCTACATGATTTGCTTGATAGGTGAAAAGGGTTCAAACAATAATTTTTTATGTATCCCGTAATTGATATTTGTGATCTTGCCTACTAAATTTCTTTTGTATTGTATGCTTGATTCCAAGCTGAGTGTTGATTTTTGGATTATCACAATGGAATTGGTCTTTAGAAAATGATGCGTGGGATGTGTAGTTTGGCAGTGAAATTAGCACGGCCTTTGCTACCAGTTTATTACCCTTTTAATACTGCCTCAGATTTTTGGATTATCACAATGTTTATCTATGTCATTTTTGCAGGGAAACCTTAAGCACATTGATCTTGGCTATGAGTTGATTCAAATTATGGAAGGTTCGATTCCTCTCTTTTGATTTGTGAGTTTGGTTTGGTTTTGGTTGATTTGGTTTGGTTTTTCTCATAACCCCATAATGGTTCTGTTTTTCATATAGACTAAGCTGTATGTATGAGTAGAAAGCAATTTATCCCTTTGTGTGTACTTCAGTGAATGAAATGAAGTTTTTTCGCTGGTGAATTGTAACAAAGACAAGCTGAGTTTAGTGAGGACAACAAGCTGGTTTTGCATGAGCAAGTTACCGCAACTCCTCATCCTGATGTGCTCACTTTCAATTAGGTGATGATCACAAGCATACTCCTTTTCCTTCTTTGTAATTACCATAGTTCTTGTTCAGTTTGTGTTTTCAGTTTTCATATATGGCTATACCTGTTCTCTTCTTGAATATTATTCTAATTGTTGTAGACTGGTAGTACCTATAATTGAAATATGATTACTAGTTGCAACTTGAAAATTGTTGTTGGAATTATTGTCTTGTACAGGTTGAATAAGTGTTTGTTTTACATTTGAATTTATTTTAAGAAAATTCTCTTTAACCATTTGACTTTTGAAGACTAAACATGAGTTGAGTTTTCCCCCACTCCCCTTCCTATGTTTCTGTGTGTTTTTTCATTTTAAAAGGAAAATTTGGGTATGATTGTGTGTGATAAAATGAGAAAAGTCAGAATTTAACTGAATCTGGACTAGGATGCAGGATGTAGCTTCCACTAAAACCCTTTCATTTGATGGATGGTTCATAACATTATATACTTTCGACTTAGAGAAGCATTCCTTGTTTATTTAGTGAATTATGATAGATCAACTTGATTTATTATGGGTAGCATTGATGATATATAAGAAACCATATTTGCACTCACTCACTCTCACATTGATACTTCCTTTCCTTGCAGTGACAATGAAGGAAGCATGTTGTCGGTCCTTGAGTTTTGAGGCTTCGAGCATCGCAATTTACAAATTCAATTTTTCGGTAGGTGAATCTCTTCAATTCATTAATTTAATCTCTATATTTTTTATTGAGCATGGCAAATGTATTTGTTTCAATTTAATTTTGTTCCTCTAAATGGTGATTAATTTAATCACTTCATTTTCTCAATTTGGTAAAATGGTGACTATAAGTAAGAGGGTTAACAGAATGGAGGGTAGGAAATTATTAGGGAAGAGTTCATCTCCTATTTTCTGGTTTACAGTTTCTGCACTTTTTTCTATTTTATTATCTTTTAGAATTAGAATTATGTTTTTGTGATTGTAAGGAGCATGGTTGTCAAACTCGAGATCTTACCAAAGATCGTTTGGGTATAGAAAAAGCGTAAATCGTGGGATCGTAACACGGATCGTAAGATCCCACCAATTACTTCATTATTCACTAGTGCAAAAATGGGATTAGAAATAGACATTTAAAGTTAGGCGCTTAGATGCCTGACTACATAAGTAGACACGGTGGCAAACTTGTAATTAAGAGGCAAAACTCGCGAGTTTTAAAGTCAAGCGGATACACGCCTGACTTCTATAGGGAAAAAATAGGAAAAAAATTAGACTTTAGAAGTCAGACGTGTATTCGCCTGACTACATAAGTAGACACGGTGGCAAACTTGTAATTAAGGGTGAAATTCTTTTTTTCTATTTTAGTACTTTAGAAGTCAGGCGTGTATTCGCTTGATTTCTAAAGTACCAAAATAAAAATAAAAAATTCACTTACGCGTACGCTCTCCACTCTCGATACCCTAGCTCTCCACTCTCAGAACCTTCACTCTCCGCCTCTCACTCTCAGATGTACGAAGCCTCACTCTCAGAACTTTCACTCTGCGCCTCTCACTCTCAGATCGCAATCCCACGATTTCTCCGCCTTCACTGTTCCTTCAGAATTCAACGTTGTCTTCTCTCTCTTCTCTTCACTTCGTCTTTCGTCTTCCTTTTGATCTCTCTGCTAGGGTTCAAAGCTTCCACTGATTTCACGAAACTGATGCTGAAATCTTCAGCAATGGAGGTTCAAAACCACGAACAGGTATATAAACGAAAAGCCCTTTGTTTCTTTCTTTGATTCTTTCTGTTCGTAAAAACCCTAGAATGTTGAATCTGTAACACCCCGGTAATTTCTAACTTGTAGAAACTACCGAAATGCACTACTGGCATACATCAGAGTGACTTTCCCTTTTAAAATATTGAACACATTCTAAACTTCGATGAAACTCATCAAACGCACTTACACATCTGAACATAATATAAATAAAGTCGGTCCTCACATAACTCAAACTAGTGTTCAATACTCAAAACCGAAAGTCTGCGGAAGCGATTTACAACTTGAAAGAAATAAGTCGTACAATCGAATAGTCTTAAGATACTGAATAGAAATACGGAAATACAAAGGAAACTGAAATACAAGACATAATGAAATAAAGATAGCGACCGCTCCTCAAGCGTCTCCATAGCCGTGCCTCACGGTCTTCAACTTTCCCTGCGTAACTGAAAAACAACAACAATGGATTGGGTGAGACAACTTGTCTCAGTGATTTCTAGCGCGACCCCTTACTAATTCTCTCGATTCAATTATGCTTGATTCGTTATTCTTGATTCATGAGTTCGTAGTCTTTAATTCGACTACGTGGAACATACGACGTGTACTCGTGGCCCTTCTAAGCGACACACAAGGCACACACAATGACAATGATTCTTAGCATATCACCGGTGACTTTATTTGAAAGCACCGGCAAACCCGGTCCCGGGCCATTTCTACTACCAAGGGACAAACAATGACGGGGCCTAAGGTCATAAGGAATCATGACTTCCTCGCCCTTAGTACACTAATAATGAAAACTAGGGTCGTCACCCTAACATGATGTATAATATAAATACATGAACAATGAGCAGTGAACAGTGAATTTAATCAAACCATGAGCTTATGCTTAACAGTGAACTTGTACTTAACTTAGTCTTGTACTAACATGATCTTATTATTAGGTGATCTCACACGGCTTACTAAGGTTTACTCTTCTAACTTATCCTGATAATAATCCAGCCAGTCCAACACAATACATCAATCACATTAAGCAATATCCATGGCATAAGCTTATCTCAATCACAATCATAGCATGACAATCAAATCCACAACACATTCCATGTACCCGCATTGGGCCGTTCATAAAACCATGGACCGCAAGGGCCGTTTATAAAAATAAACATAGTCATGGAATTATACAGTATAAATTATATATATATATATATATATATATATATATATATATATATATATAGATAGGTCTTTGAATAAGCTTTAAAACACATCTGAGAACACCTCAATCGGGTTCCCGGATCAAAAGTTATTGCGAAAATAAGTTTAGGGTATTTTGCTGAAAACTGCAAACCGTCGCGACGCGAACACCTACCGTCGCGACGCGAACACCTACAGAAAGTTTTGCGTTGCAAAAATTAAGGGAGGTCGCGACGCGATGGCCACGGGTCGCGGCGCGAATTTACACAGAATTTTACCCTAACTTGTGATGCTCATATCTTGAGCTACACAATTCCAAATTCAACCAAATCAGGACCAAATTGACGGGCATTCAGTCTAGTTTCTAAAACAATTGACCACATAATTTTTGGATACCTATATCATCCCCAGATACTCAGAAACCGAACCTATTCTCAAACTGTCTCCAGGATTCTACCCTAACTTGTGATGCTCATATCTTGAGCTACACAAGTCCAAATGCAACCATTCCAAAGCCAAAATGTCAAGCCTTCAATCTAGTTTCTAAAAAGGTAAGTTATATAATTTTTGGATGCCTAAATCATTCCCAGTTATAGAATTCCTGAACCTATTCCAGAACATTCAGAAACAGTGAAATTGGCTAAACAATCAACACCAAGCAAATCACCAAATTAATTCCATTGACTTGAGACATGAGAATCAGACATTCAACACAATCAATCCAGTCCAGAAAATCATCAATTCATACAATTTAATGAAACCAATTCAATTAATCAAATAGCGAAATGACTCGAACGAGGTTTTCATAAAACGAATCGATAACGGTTTTCATAAAACGCGTGACTCATTTTCAGAATACATGACACATCAATTTTATTCCCTAGTGAGTATAGAACTCACCTAATGTGATGAAAATCACACAATCACGAATCCCTCGGTTGACACGGCGACGAACACTACGAACGGTCCTCGAATTCGCTCCAAGGTATCACGAACTTTCCTAGGATTCGCTTCTGACTTTGAGACAGCAACCACACAAGATTCTAGCTACTGAAAACTATACCTTGACCCACATGCAACTCTTCTAACCACTTCCAAAGCACTAAGGAAACCCAACTAAGCCATGAAACCTCTATTTCTTCATCAATGGAGGTGTTTGGGTAAGTGGAGCTTGGCTTGTCCTCCAATGGTGATTTTATGGTGGAGGAGGGGGATGATTTCGAAATGGTGATCAATGGAGAGAGAAGGGTGTGCTGATTCTGAATATGCTAATGGATTAAACATGCAAGGGACTTTGAGCAAAACCCCTCTTCTCTTCTTCCCTCTCAAACTCACGCCCTCACCCCCTCTCTCTTCTCCTTGCCCAGAATTTTTCTCAAATGAAGTGTGGTTCTGTTTTGTTCCAGCTGAATTGGGGTATATATATGGGAAATGTACAAAGACGGTTTTGCCCTTCACTTAAACATACTATTCCCATTGACTCCCAACAGCACTAAACATTTTAATTGACACAATTAATTACCAATCACACACAATTGAATAATAAATCAATCAAGCAAAAATTCGATTTTATTTTCAATAAACTTAACAAATCAATTCACGCCAAATAATTTAAATAGCGAAAATTGGGGATATTACAGAATCGTTGTTTTTCAATGATTGAAGGTTGAAATCACTTCGACCTTGTTGCTGTTACGATTATCAACATGTAATACACAGAAACCCTTTGCTGTCTTTCTTTGATTTACTGTTTTAGAAACCCTAAGTTTCATAAACACTGATTCTGTGTATTTCTAGGTTAATATGAACGAGATACAACTTATGAGTTCTCAAAACTTCACCACGACGAGGTGTCAAGCCACAGTTTCAGCAACAAAGGTAGATCCCTTGCTTTCTCTATTTTGATCTTCACTGTTTCAGTTCTGGTTTCTTTTTCTTCACATACGAACCTTAACCCCTAATCTCTCTTTCACGGTTTCCATTTGTAACCGTCAACTGGTTTTTTTTGTTCTGAAAATCTGTTGTCTTTCGCTTCTGTTTATATATCTGTTAAGTTTGCTGTTTAGTTTCCATTGATTTAAGTTTGCATTGATTTCAGTTTCCATTTGTAAGGGTTAACTGGTTTTTTTGTTCTGAAAATCTGTTGTCTTCAGCTTCTGTTTATATATCTGTTAAGTTTGCTGTTTAGTTTCCATTGATTTAAGTTTCCATTGATTTCAGTTTCCATTTGTAAGGGTTAACTGGTTTAGTTCCCATATTTTAAGTCGTTGTTATGACTCTTTTAAATCTACATCAAATGTCTTAAGTTTTCCATATCTCTCATTAATCCCATTCTCAAACTGTGTTTAAATCTGTTGAGTTGTTATTACTGTTCGAATGTGTTAACTCCTTATTACGATTCTTTAAAATTACATTAATGCACTATACTTCTTTCGCTATTCATATCTCTCATATGTTTTACTTTTAGGGGCTGACTACTATAGGGAAATGGCAAGAAATTTTGACACCGTAGCAAAAATCGATCGGGAAAAAGATATTTGGAGAGTCATTGTAATCTAACATATGTTCTTTGTTATTTCTGATGCAGAATTCATCTCAATATGATAAAGGCAAATCTGCCATCAGTGGTGATTTAGGCACTGATATTGTAAGTTACATACATTGAGCCGAGACAGCAACAATTTTTTTGAAGAAATTTTCAACTCATTTTATGCTGATTATTTTTAAGTATCACGAGTTTCTCAGTTATAGCAATCCAAGTTTCCAATGGCATGAGTCATTTACTTTTGATTGTAACTACAATGTGGATAACAAGTTCTACAATGAGGATAAGAAGTTTGTGTTGAGATCTTAGTGTGGCTTAATAATAACTGCAGTTTAAATATCAATAAGAAATATTTATTTTAAATATTAATCAGTAGTTTATAAATAGTCATTAAGTCTGATATATATAAAAACACGGGATAACTACACCAATATTTAATGACTATTTAAACACGGGACTCTAAGTCATAATTTCCGAAGCAAATGTAATGGGCAATGGTTAGATGATGATAAAATCCTGCTACGCGCTACTTTTAGTTGCCCTATCTAAAAGAGGCATCATTACTTGAATGAATGGTCCAAATGATCAAATTATATCAGTATGTATTTCTTCTTTATACGATTATATTACTATATATTTTACTTTCATTGTTGTGTGCACTATTATCAGTTTTATTATGTAAGCCTAAATGGTTGAAACGTTTTATTAAATTTCTCTTCTTTATGCAGTTACTAACTGAATTTATATAGTATTTCATCATTGGTTCAAAGTGGACATATAGTTCAAAAGTGTTATGTGGTTCGGCATAGCTGCTAACTTGCAATATATAGTCTTATCCGGCGTACATCTTCTTTATATACTATTTCCTCTTTTTTCTTCTCTTGTATACATCTTATTGTTTATTTTTTGCTTCAGGAATTTTATTACCCAAGGCTGCATTGATGGAAATCAAAAACCAGAGAGGGTATATAAGTATACGAGCAAACAACTTCTTCCACTTAAAAGATATGTATTATGTGGACAAATAGACCCTTTCCCTATAGGCAAGGTAGCTTGGAAATAGCATTGAATCTTTGATCATAATTTTGTGTTAGATATTGGATAATAGCATTGTAGTTCTGCATAATTTTGTGTAGTTCTTGACACCTTTAATACTCTAATGTCTGTCTTCCTTCTATTACTTGATGCTTTCAGAACTAAACTCTCGAATCCCTCTTTTGCTATAGCAGCTAAATTAATATTAACTTATGAGAAGCAAAATTAGTTTTACCTCTTATTGTTGTAGGACAAATTTTTGTGTTTCACATTAGCTGATTATTTAATAACACATACTAGCTGTTAAGAATTGTGAGAATTTCTTGAATACTTATGGATCTGTTGTTTTTTTTCCTTATTGGGTTCACCTCTTACAGTTAAGTTGAATTGTCACAACATATCAATTCTTTGATGAAGTTCTTTGGGTAAAACATACAGCTCCAAATACCTTTTACTGTTTTTGTGCGGGAGTTGCATATTGGAGTGATTTGCTATAGCAGCTCCAAATACCTTATGGAAAAATAATTTTGATTATCTTTGGTTCTTCTACAAGTTGGGTTCTCTTTATTTTTGTCATATTTTCTATTTGTTTGATGATATATTATTTATTATTTCAGGAAAAGCTCTCTGTTCAGGATTTTGTTGATAAGGAGCCCGGGGATGTTGTACCACAAAAACCTCCCTCCTTAGAGAGCACCCCTTTCAAGCTTGTAGAAGAAGTCAAGGACTTGAAGGAGTTGGCTGCTAAACTGCGTTCTGTTAATGAATTTGCGGTAAAATTTGATAACTATTTGTGAGATTTTACTCAAGAATTTCCTTCATAAGAAATTATACAACTAGCTTCTTTTCTCTAATACCCAAGTGTTCCATCATAAAATAATCAGAGATATTTTTCCTGTTTTAGATATTGAACATAAATAAAAATAGCTCATAAACTAGAGTCCAATATCCAAATAACAAGAAATAGCGGAAACGATTTTACAACTTTTACTGGTATAAGTTATACAATCGGAAATACAAAAATCTCGAGGGAAAGACATTAACAATGAAAACTAAGTCTTCACCGTCTTCATAAGCACACCACCTAGCTGTGCTTCTTCACCTTTACTTTTTCCCCTGCTTCTCTGTAAAACAACAACATTTAAACAGTGAGATACAATCTCAGTGAGTTCTACCGAGACCCCTAACCACGCTCTCGGTTTATTTATAAAACCTTTACCTGGCAATCCTGTTATTGAATTGCAATTATTCACTGGTAATTCGATATGAATTACAAACAATTACTGGTAATTCAATTAATGAATTACAAACATATCCTTTTAATATTTAGCACGTCACCAACTACCGCAAGCTTAGGTGAACCCCGCATAGCCAATAGGTGTACAATGTCTAAAGGCAAAAGTAACAACATAGGGGCCTAGGTCAAGGGCTCATGACTTCCCTCACCTAGTATGCTATTTCATAGAGGTCGTCACCTCGACTAGATATAATATATATATATCAAGAATCATAGACCGGTTTAGATGAATACTTAATAAACATCCCGCGTCAATTACATAGTTCAGTAAATAGAACGTACCATAGACCGGTTTAGATGATTTAACAATCATCCCGCGTCATTTATACAATATCACATAGGACTCATAGTCCGCTTTCTTTTCGATAAAAAAAACATTAAGTCCACATTCGCTCTCGCATACTAACTCGACATTTTCAACATAATTTTCAATATCAAAAACAGTTCATTTTGCCTTAAAAATAGAATATTCAGTTAGGCCTCTGAATAAGCTTTCCAACGCATCTTAGAACACCTCAATCGGGTTCCCGGATCAAAAGTTATCGCGAAACGAAAAACAGTGTTTGGTTGCTGAAATTCTGCCAATTGGCGCGCGAGTGGCGCGTGGCGCGCAAACGGCGCGCAAACAGACAGCAGGTTCTGCCAACTGGCGCGCGAGTGGCACGTGGCGCGCAAACGGCGCGCAAACAGACAGCAGGGGGTCTGTCAAGGGCAGATTTTGGCGGTTTCGCGCGAAAACCGCGATTCCGCTCAATTCCGATTCTCGTTCCGATTGAAAACAGTCCAAACAAACAGAAAAACAGATTCAACCAATATCACACAATTATTTAATTCAATCAAAAACTCAATCGAAATGAATTGTATCAAAAACGACGTATTTTTCCAAATAGCGGTTTTCAACCCAAAATCTCTCAAACTCAATTACCAAACAATATTCCAGTCCAGCGAAAGCGATAAAACAGTTAATTAATTAATTCGAAACATAAAATCCTAAACGTGAGTAGAACTCACCCTTGAAGCGTGAACCACGATCGAGCCGAAATCACCGAGTAGCCACACGAACGCTCCCCGCTCCGGCGACACCCAATCCGCTTCCAAAGCTTCCCACTCGATCACGAAACCGCTTTTGACCGGAATGCCGAATTCCTCGAAATCCTCCATGGACACTATTCATCATCTTCTTCAACCTCAAACCACTATTCACCAAAAACCCCAATTTGATTTTCAATCCCCAAATCACCCAACTCGCTTCCAATCAACGATCCATCATCCTTGGGTTCGCGCCAACCACCATCCCAAGCTATCCTTGAGCTTCAACCATCAAAACCTCAATTTTCTCCTCTCAAATTCGAAAATGGTAATTTGAGAGAGAGTGAGTTGATGATGAAGATCTTAGTACCAAATCGAAGAGGAAGTAACGCTGAGCATTTTTCGTGTTGGAAGGAAGTCGTTTTGTTGAGCGGAAGCACCCCCTTTTTCCTCTTCTTCTTCCTCCCCCTTTCTTTCTCTCTTCTTTTCTTCTCTCTTCTCCTCTCTGTTTCTCGCCTTCTTCTTTCTTCTTTTCTTTCTTTTATTAATTCTTTCTCTCTTTAACACACACACACGTACACATATATATATATATTTATTTAATATATAAGTTGTAACGCGGTCAAATTACCATATCGATCGAAATCTCCTATTTCGATTCCAAAACTTCCTTGGTCCATATTATCCGGTTAACGATCCGATGACAACCAATAAATAATTTTAGCACTCAGTAATTTACCCGTCAAGTACCAAATTGGTTTAATTGGGTTAACACCCAAATAATTCTATTGATTATTTTGCGGATGTTACACTATTATCAGTTTTATTATGTAAGCCTAAATGGTTGAAACGTTTTATTAAATTTCTCTTCTTTATGCAGTTACTAACTGAATTTATATAGTATTTCATCATTGGTTCAAAGTGGACATATAGTTCAAAAGTGTTATGTGGTTCGGCATAGCTGCTAACTTGCAATATATAGTCTTATCCGGCGTACATCTTCTTTATATACTATTTCCTCTTTTTTCTTCTCTTGTATACATCTTATTGTTTATTTTTTGCTCAGGAATTTTATTACCCAAGGCTGCATTGATGGAAATCAAAAACCAGAGAGGGTATATAAGTATACGAGCAAACAACTTCTTCCACTTAAAAGATATGTATTATGTGGACAAATAGACCCTTTCCCTATAGGCAAGGTAGCTTGGAAATAGCATTGAATCTTTGATCATAATTTTGTGTTAGATATTGGATAATAGCATTGTAGTTCTGCATAATTTTGTGTAGTTCTTGACACCTTTAATACTCTAATGTCTGTCTTCCTTCTATTACTTGATGCTTTCAGAACTAAACTCTCGAATCCCTCTTTTGCTATGGCAGCTAAATTAATATTAACTTATGAGAAGCAAAATTAGTTTTACCTCTTATTGTTGTAGGACAAATTTTTGTGTTTCACATTAGCTGATTATTTAATAACACATACTAGCTGTTAAGAATTGTGAGAATTTCTTGAATACTTATGGATCTGTTGTTTTTTTTCCTTATTGGGTTCACCTCTTACAGTTAAGTTGAATTGTCACAACATATCAATTCTTTGATGAAGTTCTTTGGGTAAAACATACAGCTCCAAATACCTTTTACTGTTTTTGTGCGGGAGTTGCATATTGGAGTGATTTGCTATAGCAGCTCCAAATACCTTATGGAAAAATAATTTTGATTATCTTTGGTTCTTCTACAAGTTGGGTTCTCTTTATTTTTGTCATATTTTCTATTTGTTTGATGATATATTATTTATTATTTCAGGAAAAGCTCTCTGTTCAGGATTTTGTTGATAAGGAGCCCGGGGATGTTGTACCACAAAAACCTCCCTCCTTAGAGAGCACCCCTTTCAAGCTTGTAGAAGAAGTCAAGGACTTGAAGGAGTTGGCTGCTAAACTGCGTTCTGTTAATGAATTTGCAGTAAAATTTGATAACTATTTGTGAGATTTTACTCAAGAATTTCCTTCATAAGAAATTATACAACTAGCTTCTTTTCTCTAATATGGGTAAAAACCCCGTGGTACTTAATAAAGTATTGAAATTTTCTCAGCCACTGGGTACCCGGGCGCTTACCAGTGTTTAAAGACTCTAATTACAGTGGTTTAGAAAAAATTGGAAAGACTTGTAACTTAAGATTGTGTATTCTGATATTGACGATTCTGAATTCATCCATATCCAGGATTTTCAGCTTGGAGAGACAGTGAGAAGCTTACCTCATTGCCATCACATGTTTCATCTACCTTGCATAGATATGTGGCTTTTAAGGCATGGTTCTTGCCCATTATGCAGAAGGGAGTGAGTGTGGGGGCAGTCCCAGCACTTGCTGTAACTACTTACTGGTATGATTACTACTCTTTCTTATGTGAATCTGATGCTTTTTTGGATGTCTCTTAGAATTGCATTGCGAGTTAGAGCAGAGAGGCCCCCCTGGTATATTTCTGTTGTTGGAGGGTGGTGTGTGAAAAGATGTGCAAGTATACACAGTCACAAACAAGTAATATAATGATAAGAAAGGTCGAACCCACAGGGATTGGATTAACTTTACGTATGTTTAGAAAGCATATAAATTAGTACTACTATTCTACTCACAAATTTTGGGGTTTTTAAGTTAAGTGAAAATAGAATGCAAGTATGTAAAATAAGATGAAAGAAATCAGTTGAGAAAGATAGTTGAGATGTCTTTACTAGATAGTGCTTCTTTTGAGAGTTTCTATGCTTTTAGAGATGCAGAAGCATCAAGTGCAGAAGCATCAAGTGCAGTAGCATTGAGTGCAGTTGCATAAGTGTGTGCTTGTCAGCTACTTTCTTCAGAGTTTCGTTACAAGCTTCCCATGTCTGGGCTTGCTAAATAAGTTCACTCCTGCCCTTGAAGTTCCCACTGTTTCACCCTAAGGACTATGTTATCCTATGTCTGGGACTTAACATGGTTTTAACACAAGTTCTTTATTAAACAAATTTAACAAAGCCTTTATTAAAACACTCACCCTTATTAGTCTTGATTTCTAATTATAAACCATGTCTGTGAATATAACTCTACTTATTGTAAGAGATCAACCTTAAAATAAGATGGATGTAGTATAACACAAGACCCAAAATGATACGACACTTAAAAGCATAATAACTTACTCAAAAGATCATTATAAGTTTAGAACATCTCAACTAAGGGAATTTAGCTCATGTTACTCATTATATAATAGAGAGAATCTGTAACATCCCCATTTTTCTAGCTAAGAGGATTAATAGAAATTAGCAAGAGATCTAGATGATTAATTAGCATAATTAATTAAGTGAAGTATATTTTGTTTGTGTGCTAAAATATATGAGGAACTTGAATTGTTGATTTATTTGTGAGCTAATTGGAATTTTAAGTGAGAATATTAGGATAGGGGTAGTTTAGTATTTTGAGGCAATTAAGTGAGGGCACAAATGTCATTTCTCACCCCCACTCATATTCTCCCAGCTGAAGGTATATCCCCATCACACCTCACTTCCTCCATTTTCAGAAAATCAGAATGGTGAGAGAGGAGAGAAAGAGAGAAAAGTTGCAAGGGAGGAGGAGAGGAGAGAATAACCCAAAATCTCATGCATGTGAGTGATCTTCAGCCTATTCTTCTTCTTTTTCCTTTCTGATTCCAATGACACCAATATTAGTACCTGATTCCACCTCCTTCATCTCCTACCATTTTTCGAATTTTAAAGCCAAGAGATGGAAGATTCAAGTTCAGCTGAACTTCAGCAGGAAATCCGTTTTACCTACCTTCGGTAATTACGTCGTATCTACCTGTGCACGACTCCGATGATCATGATTCTTGTCTCTCTGGAAACTAGACACAAAGATCTTCATTTTGGGCACAAGAACCGCGTGATTTCATTGAGAAATGAGAGATATATCACACTCACAACTTTCGGATTAAGAATCAGCCACTGTTCCGAAGCAGTCCTCTTGTTTTGTTAATATCTCCCAAACCACTGGTTGCATGCAAGTGAATCTTTCTCCATCAGAGAGTAGACAAAATTCCCTTCACCGTAGACCCTCGTTTTGCTAAGTTTGGTTGAGATTTGAGTGAGTTACGCTCGTTACAAATTGGCGGTTGTTGCTGGAAGTAGCTGGAGCAGATTCGTGAGATCGCCGTTCGTCCGAGTTCGCGAAGCTTCGGCGTTGGGAGCGATTTTCATCGCCAAAAAGGTGAGTTCTATACTCACTAGGATGTTATGGTCATGTGTGTTGTGTTTCGAGTTTTGGTCTCGTAAGTTATGAAAACCGGTATTGAACCGTTTTATGAAAACTTGGATGAATCGTTAAATTATGTGTTGATTACGTTAAATCGTTGATTGTTGTTATGTTGTTGATTGGTTGATGATGATTGATTGGTTTCCATGACTGTTTCGATGTATTATTAAGTTCGGATGTGAATCGGAATGGATACGGGAACGATCAGAATGAACAAGAAAACACGAAAACTGACTTTTCTGAAATACTGGTAGCCACGCACGGATCGTGCGCCCCTGGGCACGGATCGTGCGTGGGGTTCTGGTACTCACGATGGATTTTCTGAAAATTGAGCACGGATCGTGCGCCAAGGCGCACGGGTCGTGTGTCTCTTGCTGGTACTCAATTTTAAACTATGTCCTAAGTCGTTCCGATTGGTCCTAAGTCCCTTCTAATCCACTCCTCAAGGTTTCCCAAGGATGGAAACATATTAGTATCATGAAATCAAGTACGATCCAAGTAAATTTTATGTTATGTTCATGTCTTTGCTTATGTGATGGCCCGATGTGGTATTTATGAGATCGATTATGATTAAGTTAGGTTATCATAATCTGGAGTATGGGCGATACATTATGATGTGGACTAGGTAATGGATAGTTATAAGCTAAGATAACAACGTTAGTAATTCCGTGTGAGATCACCTAATGACAAGATCATGATAAGTATAAGATTAGGTTAAGATTAAGACCATTGTTATACAAGCTCATTGTCATGTTCACAGATCATTGTTCACTGCTCATTGTTCAAGGTATATTAAAATATATACATCAGGTTAGGGTGACGACCCTATTTCGGTTTAGTGTGCTAGGGGAGGGGAAGTCATGAGCCCTATGAACCTAGGCCCCTTGAGGTCTGCCCACTAGTGATTAGTGGATTGGGTTCACCGGAAGCTTATTTTGCCAAGTGACCGGTGACACGCTAATAATCATTGTTAGGCTCAGTGATTGAGCATAGTTCATTGTTAGGCTCAGTGATTGAGCATAGTTCATTGTTAGGCTCAGTGATTGAGATTAGTTCAGCCACATAGTCAACTTTGAGGACTATGAGTTTTAGATAATGAATCAAGCATAATTGAACCGAGAGGATTAGTAAGGGGTCGCGATAGGACTCACTGAGACAAGTTGTCTCACCCAATCCATGTTGTTGTTTTTCAGAATTGCAGGCTAAGTTGAAGATGAAGAGGCATGGCTAAGGAGACGGCTCGAGGAGTTGCTGACGCTGTTCATTTTGTCATGTTACGTATCTCCGTATTTTTATTCAGTGTCTTAGATGTACGATTGTACGACTTATGTTTATAAAGTTGTAAATCGCTTCCGCAGACTTTCTATTTTGGTACTGAACACTGGTTGAGAGGGGTAAGGAACGATATTATGTATTTCTCATGTTAAGTTATGTAAGCGCACTTGATGGGTTTAGCATCGAGTTTTAGTATGTGTTCAGTATTTAAAACAGGAGGTACTCTGATGTATGCCAGTAGTGCATTTCGGTAATTTCTACAAGTTAGAAATTATCGGGGTGTTACAGAATCTGCAAAGAGCATAATAATATGGATAATACAAAAGATATCAATAGGGTAGAAGTTACACGGATTGATGTTCCTTTGCATGGAATTCTGATTGGTGCAGATGCACTGATTCCTTCGCCTATCTATGAAGAAGTGGAGGAAGAGGGTGTCAATTCCTTCCTCACCTTCTTACAACTAACTACTGAATAAAATGCAAGAAATGAAACTACTAAAATATAAGTAAAGTGTATGATCTACATATTATCAAGTGAGAAGTGGGAGCCTTTATATAGCCTTGGAGGTTTCCTTCAAGTGAGGGTTTGCTTGGAGATCAAGCTGACCAAAGGAGGTTTAACCATGGTTACTTTTCAGAATTTGGATAAAGAAGATTGAGTAAAAAAGAGAGGTCCAATTGTGGAGATCCATGTGTCTTTAGGTGAATAGCCTTTCATGATGATTTCTTTATAGTAGGCGCCTCCTTATACATGTGGGCATGTGTCTCCATGTGCCCAATGACTAAGCATGATGTCACAAAACTTTTGGTGTCATGGTATGAATTGAGGTGCTTCCAAGGTGGGGGGTTATAAGCTCACAACTGGAGGATGCAGAAGTATTAAGATGCAGAAGCATCTAGTGCAGAAGCATGAACGGCAACTGTACTGAACAAACATATCAAACATACCAATATATATATACAAAATGCTTAAATCATTGTGCAATCTTCTATAAAACTTATAATATTGTTATTTGACTAAAACTATTATATTTGATACATATTATACTTGGTTTCAGGCAATTAGTTATGGTTAGATGTATGAATAACTCTATATAAAATAGAGTTATCACACCCCCAAACTTAAACCATTGCTTGTCCTCAAGTAATGACAAATAGAAAACACAAGTAGGATTTTCAATTTAAGAAGAACAGATCAGCTCATATCTTTTCAAAGAATGATTTTGCATTTGATGAACTTCGTTTTTCAGAACATTTTGTCTTTGTGCCTTTGAATTCCCAAACATCCAAAGTTTATTAAAACCCATTTGTGTGAGTGTGTGTCCCACTGAGATCCAATCAGTTCCAAAACTAATTAAAAAGTTTCTCTTGCGCTTTTGGAAAATTTTAGATCACGTTTGGTCAAAACGAAGGTGTTTCAAAATATAGACTAGACTAACAACATCTTCAAGACTTGGGAGGCTTTAAGTACAACTAAGGACTTTGATTGAGTATTTCAAAAATGTTGAGTCAATGCACTATTCTTATTTTTGGTGGTTCTTTTCTTTAGTGTAGATGCACCTTGGTGCAGTTGGACTTTGGTATTTTGTGAAGTGCAGAAGCACTGAACTTTTTGTAACGGTGCAGATGCATTTGAGTGCAACTGCACTTGATACTACATTTCAAGACTTGTAGCATATATTGCCCTCCTCACTGACCTCCTTATGCATACTTTTTTCTTTGGTTTTGCTTTTCTTTTCTCCTTTTTTTTTGCATTTTGATGCTTTTCTTTTCTTTCAAACCAAATGCACTATTTGGAACAGGTTCAATTTATGACCTGGGCAAATACAACTAGTTTATAACATTTTGAACTCTTTTGTAGTAATTTTGGTAACCTATTGTATTGACTACTCTAAGTTTCTCATACTCAGCCTTAGTATTCATGAAAATTCCCCCAAACTTAATTCTTTATGCTCTTCTATATTTTTAGTAAAAATTTGTTTTTGACCTTGGTTTTCTAAAAATTCCTCTTGCATCAGATAGTTTTTCAAATAGCAATGTTCTTTTCAAAACTCAGTTTTAATGTGTCAAAGTAATAATAAAATTGGTCATTTGGGGAAAACAAGGCTAATTTTCTTTTTGTTCCTTTCATCATTAAAAATCAGTTCAAAGAGGTGCATTTGTCTATGTTTGTGAAAAATATTTTTTAGCTGATCATGCTTCAAATCTATCAAATACTAACACATATTTAAATATGTAGACCCACATAAAAACAAACAAATATCAAAGCAAACACACATATACTATACTTAAACACACATGCATAATATAATAAGTTAACTTCTCCCCCCAACTTAAAGTTGAGTAGTGTCATCACTGCTCTTTAAAAATAAAACCATGGGAGGGGGATTAGTTCACAAAATAACATAGTGCAAGATATAATTATCAAAAGCATAATTAAACATAATATTTAACAACATTCAAATATAATTACTCTTTTTGATGCCCCACTCCTTAGCCTTGAGCTAGATCTCACAGAAATGTTTTTGGCCTCCTGCTTCTTTTTCTTGGGTTCTTCAGCTTTTGGTGCATCTGCACTAGATGCAGTTGCACCAACCACTTCTGTTGTTGGTTCTGGTTCATCAGGTTTCTTTGCTGTAAGTGTATCAGATGCTCCTGTACTAGCTTGCACTGCAATAATTGTTTCTGCAGCATCTGATTCACCTTTTTTTTGGGTTGTTGATGCAGGAGCACTGAGTATAGAGTGGTGCAGGTGCATGCAGTGCAGCTGCACTAAAACCTGTGTTCCTATAAAAACACTTGAAAACATCAATTTGAACAAAATAACTAATAACTTACCACAAAATCATGGGTTGCCTCCCATAAGCGCTTGATTTACGAGTCTTTCAGCCTGACTATCTCATTGATTTAGAGATTTTGGAAATGAGTGGTGCCTTTGTCCCTCACCACATGTGCTCCATTATACTGCTTCACCCTTTTGTCATTGATTTTGAATGTGAAACCAGTGGCTTCATCAAACAATTTCATTTCCCCATTAGGATACACTTTCTCCAATTTTTGTGGAGTTGGATTTTTGTGAGATGGGCATTGGGTTGGGAGAGTTGGTTGTTTGTTGAGTGCTTCTTTAGGGTCTGGTTCAGGCTCAATCTCTTTATCACTCCCTTCTTCTTCTGATTCATTTCTTCTTCCCACACTCTCATTTTCTATCATGTGTTTACCTAGCAGTGCAGGAGCATCACATGCAAGAGCATTGGTGAGATGATCATACTGATTATTGAACTGCTTCTGCACTATTTGATCAAGAGATATGATTGTTGAACATTCTTTACTCTCCTCTACAGGATATTTCAGAGCATTCATCACATTGAATTTCACCTCTTGATCATTCACTCTCATGGTTAGTTCAGCTTTTTGTACATCAATGAGTGTCTTTCCAGTTGCTAAGAATGGTCTTCCAAGGATAATTGGTGCTTCTTTATCTGCATCAAAATCAAGAATAACAAAATCTGCAGGAAACACAAATTTGTCAATTTTAACCAAAATATCTTCAATAATCCCTTCTGGGTAGGCTACTGATCTGTCTGCAAGTTGAAGTGTTACAGTAGTAGGCCTAGCATTTCCAATTCCTAGTTGTGTAAAAATGGATTTAGGCATAAAGTTGATGCTTGCATCTAAATCACACAATGCACGACCTGTATAGAATTTGCCAATTGAAAATGGAATTGTAAAACTACCAGGATCCTTCAATTTTCTTGGTAATTTGTTTTGCAAAATGAAACTACTTATTTTGGACATAACAACTGTTTCAAAATCCCCTAATCTTTTTCTTTTTGAAAGCACATCTTTCATAAATTTAGCATAATTAGGCATTTGTTGAAGTGCTTCAACTAAGGGAACATTGATGTGTAATTGTTTTAACATTTCAAGAAATTTACTGAATTGCTTCTCCTCATGTGCCTTTTTTAACCTTTGGGGATAAGGAGGAGGAGGGTATTCAGGAACTAACCTTGGAGTTGGAATTTCTTGAGGTGCAGATGCTTCTGGTGGTTCTGCACCTTGAATATTTTTTTCATTTTTATTTTTTTCTCCCTTACCTTCACCTTGATTTTCATCTGGTTCTGCAAGATCTTTTCCACTTCTCAGAGTAATGGCCTTCACCTGCTCCTTTCCTGGCCTGCGGGATGTGGTAGCTTCTGTATTTGATGGCAATGTTCCTGTTGGTCTTTGATACAGAGTTGTTGCTAATTGTCCCACTTGATTCTCCAAATTTCTGATGGAGGCATTAAGAGTTGGAATTTGAACTTTTGTATCACTCATAAATGCTTCTGTCCTATCCATAAATGCATCTGTTTTACCCATAAATGCTTTCAATAAGGCTTCCATGGAGTTGTCCATTTCTGGTGAAGATGGTCTTTGGATGTGTTGAGAAATGAATCCTGATGGAGTAGATGGTGCAGCTGCATTAGGTGCAGCAGCATTATTACTTCCCCACCAGAAATCTGAGTGACTGTTCCAATCTGGATTATAGGTATTTGGGTAAGGGTTGTTATTTTGGTTGTACCCTGCATAGTTAACAGAATTAGGGTTGCTGGGACATTCTTCATACAAGTGATCTCCTCCACAATACACACAACTTGTATCACCTGGGGGGTTTGTTCTATGGCTGCTGTAGTGTTTTCTATTGGTGCAGCTGCACCAGGTGCAGATGCACTGGTTGAAGTGAAGTTTTTAAACAAATTTGTCAGTGAGGCTAACTGAGCAGATAGGGCTGATACATCACTAATTTCATGTACCCCTGATGGTTTCGTTTGGGCACTCACCCTCTCAGTAGGCAAACTAGAGCTATTTGTTGCAATTCTTTAAATAAATCAAATGCTTCATTATAAGACAAGTTTAATAACACACCCCCAGATGATGCATCAAGCATTATTCTGGTTTGGGGTTCTAAACCATTATAAAAAGTTTCCATTTGAATAATGACAGGTAGACCATGATGTGGACATTTTCTTAAAATTTCTTTCCATCTTTCTCATGCTTCAAACAATGATTCAAAGTCTTTTTGTCTAAAAGATGTAATATCATTTCTCATTCTGGCATTTTTGATGGGTGGAAAATATTTTGCTAAAAACTTTTTAGCCATTTCATTCCATGAATGAATAGAATTAGGCTCTAATGAATTCAACCAAGATTTAGCCTTATCTTTCAAAGAATATGGAAATAGCTTAAGTTTAAATGCATCTTCACTAACACCAGGAATGATAAAGTTACTAAATATTTCTAAAAACTGTTTTAAATGCTCATGGGGATCCTCATGGAGAGATCCACCAAATTGACCAATTGTTTGTAGCATTTGGAACATCATGGGTTTAAATTCAAAATGCATAGCATCAATATGGGGTCTTGCTATACTTGTTTGCATATTTTGATGAATAAACATAGCATAATCCCTCATGAGTCTATTTCTATCATTTAACATACCTATTGCTCCCATGTTGATGAATTGTTGTGGTGAAGTCAGGCTAGAACCTCTGTCTTTGGATCTTTGTTGTCTTTGCAAGCTCCTAAATCTCCTCTCTATCTCAGGATCTAATGCAAATTCTGGTGTTCTGATCCTGCGCAAATATTCTGTGCAACTGCACCTAATGCTTCTGCACCTAATGCTTCTGCACAGAAAACAAAATACCAAAGTAATAAAATACTAACTTATAAATCTAAACAACAAAAATTAATGGCAATCCCCGGTAACGGCGCCAAAAACTTGGTGTGTGAAAAGATGTGCAAGTATACACAGTTACAAACAAGTAATATAATGATAAGAAAGGTCGAACCCACAGGGATTGGATTAACTTTATGTATGTTTAGAAAGCATATAAATTAGTACTACTATTCTACTCACAAATTTTGGGGTTTTTAAGTTAAGTGAAAATAGAATGCAAGTATGTAAAATAAGATGAAGGAAGTCAGTTGAGAAAGATAGTTGAGATGTCTTTACTAGATAATGCTTCTTTTGAGAGTTTCTATGCTTTTAGAGATACAGAAGCACTCTGATGCAGAAGCATCAAGTGCAGAAGCATCAAGTGCAGTAGCATTGCGTGCAGTTGCATAAGTGTGTGCTTGTCAGCTACTTTCTTCAGAATTTCGTTACAAGCTTCCCATGTCTGGGCTTACTAAATAAGTTGTAACACCCCGGTATTTTTATTGACTAAAAATATCCAAGTGCACATCAATAACACATCAGAGATATTATTTCCTGCTCAGACACTGAATATCACTACAAATTTTTCGCTGAATCGTTTTGGGCACTTTTGGAAAATTTGGACAGAACACTGCGCGCGGTCCGTGCTCCCACACGCACGGGTCGTGCGCCCTGTAAGTCCTCTTTGAAAAATACAAATCGAAAGGGGCACACGGTCCGTGCGCCTGGGGCGCACGGGTCGTGCTCTTTTGACAGCACTGAATTTTCATCCCGTTTTCGCAATTTCGTCGTTTCGATAAAATCCGATACCTGTTCCAGTCCAGTCCCAACACAAAAACAGTCCAAAAACATATACAAACAACAATAATCATCATCAAATCATCAATCAATCAATCCAAAAACCAATTGGACATAAAACGTGATTTTCGTACAAAATACGTTTTCGATAACGAACCAAAACCGAAACACATTTCACAAATTAAGTTTATTAATTCAAAAGCCTAAACGTGAGTAAAACTCACCGATTGTGATGAAAATCACAAATAGCCGAGACTTTCCACGAAATCGCTTTTCCGACATAACCACGCGAACGTTCCCCGTATAAACTTTATGCTCCGACGACAATCAAATCTGCTCCCAACCTTTGAACCTACAATCAATCACAAAACCCCCATGAAATTACTATTCATTGTCTTCAAGCTCCAATTCACTATTCACACATAACCCCAATTTGAACCCTAACCTCTTGATTCTTCACAAACCCCAAATCGGACTTCAATATTTGCGCAATCCACCTTGAGCTCGCTCCCAAACACCATCCAAAGCTTTCCTTTGAGCTTGAAAAACAAAACCTCCATTTTCCTCTTAAATTTGAAAATGGCAAAGTGAGAGAGAGTGAGTTGATGATGATGATTTTGGTACCAAAACGAAGAGGAAGTAACGCTGAACGTTTTTCGTGTTGGAAGGAAGTCGTTTTGATGAGCCTAAATCTTCCCTTTTTCCTCTTCTTCCTCCTTATTCATTCTTTCTTGGGTTAAATATGTTTTTAGTCGCTACAAAATCGGCTCCTTCTAAGTTTAGTCCTTACATTAACGAAATAGGCGTTTTGGTCCTCATCTTATTTTGCCGTTTTCAATTTTAGTCCCTCATGACTTTTAATAGCGCTTCAAAATTTTTAATAGCGCTTTTTTTGACCTTTTATAAGCGCTATTAAAAGTTTTGAAGCGCTATTAAAAGTCATGAGGGACTAAAATTGAAAACAGAAAAATAAGATGAGGACCAAAACGCCTATTTCGTTAATGTAGGGACTAAACTTAGAATGAGCCGATTTTGTAGGGACTAAAAACATATTTTACCCTTTTTTCTTTTCTCCCATCTTTTCTTTTCCTCTTCTCTGTATCTCTCTCCTGTACGCTTCCTTTCTTTTCTTTCTTAATTCTTTCTTTCTTTATTCTTTCTTTCACACACATACACGCATACATATATATTTATTTAATATATAACTGGTAACGTGGTCAAATTACCATATTGCTCTAAATCTCTTATTTCGATTCCAATACTTCCTTGACCCGTATTATTCGGTTAACGATCCGATGACAATCAATAAATAATTTTAGCACTCAATAAATTTACCAGTCAAGTACTAAATTAATTTAATTGGGTTAACACCCAAATAATTCTATTAATTATTTTGGGGATGTTACATTCTCCCCAACTTGAAAGAATTTTGTCCTCAAAATTTCGTCAAGTCTTTCATTCGACTAACCGAGAATCGACATTCTCAGAAAGGTCTAAATTTGCTGGAAAACAATCTTGAATTAACGAAATGAGTGTAGAAAATCTTCCTAAAGTTGGCACATCAATCTCCAAGTATGATCCACTACTACCTTGATACGAACTCTCTTGTTACGAATCTACACGAGGAACTCATCATTCGCCTACATAGGCTCGGAACCGCATTTGAAAACACTTCTGAAGCTTCATTCTAATTATCCTCGCTTGCTCCCCAACTTTGATTAATCTAAATCAAATGGTCTAATACAAGACACTTGATAGAATATATGTTGAATATGAGACCCACAAATTGGCACTCCTCGGTAGAGATAAGTACAAACATGATTTTCTCGAAGGGTGTAAACACGTTCTCAACAATTTTTCTAAGAATTACATAACAGTTCTCCTACACACCGACAATGTGACGGAAAAGTCACTTGTGAAACTTCTTGACTCACCCCCAAGATTTCGAGATAACACTTTTCGAAAGAAGTTGAAATGAGGATTTACCAGAAACGTTTATCTTAAACGTAGAAATAAACCGCGGGGACATCAAATAAATTTGAACGTAATGAAAATCACCTCAGTTGTTCTCAAAACAACTATCAAACAGAACTTAGAGCTCCTTTCCGAATTAGTCAATAGCGTTGAGAGCTTCCCCTCAACCTAAGTAATCCTCCTAGGATTTTCCTCCTCAATCATATCCTATTAGCCTCTTTATTCGTTCCCAAAACTAACTTTAGCATGCGGGTTTTCACAGAAACGATTTTTCAAAACTACCATACCGCACGCCAAGCTTCACTTCTGACATTTCAAACTCTTGCAAGCAAATCCCTCAATTACTCCTTTGATGGTTATTCGCAACTTGAAAAACAGCCAGCAGTTACCTTACTTCCATATTCGTATTCACGTTTGACCTGTCAAACGGCATCTCATAATACAATCTCATCGTTAACCTTCATAAAGAAGAGATTAACAAACTAATACCTTGCCACTAATACATTTGCTTTACATCTCTGTACATCTTGGTGGATCCAGGTGTTAGACTATCTGATAACCTTAGAGGGGGGGTGAATAAGGTTATGTGCAAAACTTTAATTCTTTTTCGGTTTTTAAAGAACTTTTGCAATGCTTGTTTAAATCAAATGCAGAATCTGAGATTTAAACTTATATGATGTATGTAAGCAGACAGATCAGGCACAGTAAGATGTTACTATTTTTAATATTCACTGTAACCAATTATTTATAGCTAAACAGGCAGATCATGCAAAGAGTACTATTACGCTATTATCAGAGTTCAGGGTAGACAAATATTATAAGCAGTGTAACAATAAATAGATCGGCGCAGTGATAGTATAATTATAACCAGATTATAACCAGACAGATCTAGATGCGGTGATGTATTATGCTAACTACGCTATGATTGGTTTTAACAATAAACAGATATTTATGTTTAGCGCAGTATAACAATAAACAAACACAAATGACAAATAAAGTAAAAGAGTAGGGATAGAGATACACCAGGAATTTAGCGAGGTTCGGGATAAAAGCCCTACGTCCTCGGCCTCCGGCTTTGCAACCTTCGGACTTGCTGACAACCACTATATGAAGAATTGTTTACAAACAGGCAACTTTCAAATAGCAAATCTCAATTCCCCCGAACTGAGAACCCGAGCACACAGCTAAGGATTTCAACCCGCTTCAATCTCCTGATTGAACGACCCAAGAGCACCTCCCAGGATTTCAATACCACTTCAATCTTCCCTGATTGAAAGACCCAAGATCACCTCCCAGGATTTCAAACCAACTCAATCTCCTGATTGAGAGACCCAAGAACGCTTCCCAGGATTTCAAAATGACCCCACAAAAGTGTATTACAATATAGAAACTATGATCTAATCACCTCAGATAATATGACAATATAATAGATGTGAGAGATGAGTAGATCTATAGAAAATGATAGCTCTATTTTTCTCTTTCTCAGATCTAGAAATTCGAATGAGAGAAGAAGAGAATTGTTGTGAATGTGGTGTGTTGAAATGTGACTTGAGGTTGCCTATTTATAGGCTTAGGAAAGCGTAGATCTGAAAAAAATATTTAATGAAATGAAAGAATCGATTATGTATGATGTGTAATAATGTGATAATCGATTCCTTGCCTTTGAAAAATCACATGAATCGATTCCAAGCTTAGTTAGATGAGTGAGGAATCGATTCTTGGCTCTTTAAAACATCAAAGAATCGATTTCATGCTTTAGTTAAAATAGGATATAATCGATTTGTTTGAGCCTTTGGAAATAATAAAGAATCGATTCTTGGACATCCTGAATGTGCTAAGAATCGATTTCTTGCTTTGATAAAATAAGGAGGAATCGATTCATGCCCTATAGAAGAGCTTGAAAATCGATTTCATGGTCTTTTGAAAATGAAGGAAATCGATTATTGGCTTGGCTTGAGTATATGTGCAAAATCGATTTCATGCTTTAACATGGGATTTAGGAAATCGATTCTTGGCCTTTAGAATTGCTTGAAAATCGATTTCATGGTCTTTAGAAAATACTATAAATCGATTCTTGGCCTTTGGTACATAATAGAAATCAATTCTTGCTTTCCACAAAAATGCTTTTAGGTCTTTGCCATGCATGCAAAAAATATTTTCCAAAGCTTGCCATGCATGCATAACATATTTTCAAAAACCCTAATTTTGATGCATGATGCATGTTTTCAAAAATCATCTCTCAGCCATTTAAACTGTCATAGACCTTAAGTGATAGGACCTTACACTGTGTCCAAAAGAAAGCGGATAAACAATTAGGTCTTCATCTTCAAAGGTGGCTTCTTCTTCAAGCTGCTCCGCTTTAATGCTTCATGCTTTTTGATTCTCGTTCTATACTTTATTCAACTTGAACCTGTACTTTCATACAGCTGCAACCATTAGTAGACAAGATGTAATTTGTTATCATTCAAAACAAAGAGTGTTTGTCCTTGGTTCAACACCAGGGTGCACAGAATATAAACTTCGGTGTGCTTCCTCTAACACTTGCCTTCTATTGTTCTCATCATCGGGCGCACAGATTCTACCGTTGAAACAACTGACTCCCTTACTATCCATGGTAAAATCTGAAAATACCTTTTGTGATTGTAGCTTCACATCAACTTCCTGTGCTAAGCGTATAGAATCCCTTAGTGAACTAGAGATCCTCATATGGCTCAACACTAACCGGTTCCTCCTTGATCTTGAATTCAGATTTAAGTCTCTAAAAGACTCTGATAATTCCATCTCATGCATCATAAACTCGGCCATGTGGATGGATTTCCAACTTAGTGCATCGGTTACAACACTGGCCTCTCTTGAATGCTACATCAACACGAATTTATAATCCTCCAGAAACTCAACACACTTCTCTGCCTGCTATTCAGTTCTTTCTGATCAAACAGATACCTTAAACTCTTGTGACCACTAAAGACTTCGAAACGAGACCCATACAGGTAATGTCTTCAAATCTTCAGCGCATACACAATAGCTGCCAACTCCAAATCATGAGTTGGGTAGTTCTCCTCATGAATCTTCAACTGTCTGGACGCATAAGCTACCTCTTGTTGATTCTGCACCAGAACACCTCCTAAACCCTTCCCAAAAACATCGCTGTAAATTTGGAATTTCAAAGACGGATCCGAAAGAATCAGGATTGGTGCATGAGTCAACCCAACCTTCAATTCTTGAAAACATTCTTCACAATCAGCATCCCACGTAAGCGGTTGACCCTTTCGAGTTAGTCGAGTGAGTGGAATAACTAACTGTGAGAACCCTCGAATCAATCTCCTATAGTAATCGGCTAAACTCAGAAACTTTTGATCTCTACGACTGATGTCGGTCACTCCCATTCAACACCGCTTCCTTCTTACTGGGATCTACAGAAACTCCCGACTTGGGAAATCACATGTCCCAAAGACTTTACCTCTGACACCCAAAAATCACACTTCGAAGGTTTCAAGTACAACTTATTTTCTCGGAGTACTTTCAGAACAATGCGGAGATGTTGGACATGCTCCTCAATGGTCTTCGAGTACATCAAGATACCATCAATGAAAACGACTACAAATTGATCTAGGTAATTGAGGAAAAACTCGATTCAGGTAATCCATGAATACCGCTGTAGCATTAGTCAAACCGAAGGGCATCACTACAAACACATAATGTCCATACCTAGTACGGAAGGCTGTCTTCGAAATATCTAAGGCTCTAACTTTTATTTGATGATATCCTGACCTCAGATCAATTTTTATAAAACATTGCAGCACCTCAAATTGCTCCAGCAAATCGTCTATCCTTGGTAAGGGATATTTATTCTTGATCGTCACTTTGTTGAGTTGTCGATAATCAATGCACAATCTCATGCTACCATCTATCCTTTCGACTAACCACACCAGAGCACTCCTTAGAGAAGCACTCGTTCGAATGAATTTCTTTAACATCGACTCTTCAAGTTGAGACTCCATTTCCTTTAATTCTAAAGAAACATTCAATAAGAAACAATAGATATTGATCCCGTGCCAGGAACCAATTCTACAGTAAACTCTACCTCTCGCTCGGGAGGTTCAGAAGAAACTTCATCGTGAAAACATCCAGAAAGTCATTCACAACCTGAATGTTCGCCAAATCTAAACTAGTTTCAATGGATGCAGATAACATACTAACATGTGCTTCCGCACCTTGGAATGAAGATTGACCGTCCAAGGTGAGCTAGGTAACCGCTTCAGAATTTGTCCTTGACAATTCAACTGATTCTGAAGTGAAGCTGATAGTTGATTAACACAGTCGATTGCAACATGATTTGCAGTCATCCAATTCATACTCGAAATGGTGTCCACACTTCTCATAGGCAAACAATAAATTCTACAACGAAATTTCTGCCTCCTATGACAAGTAGACAATTCTGACACAAGGATTGGGTCTAGACACGATCTTTAACAGCAGTAAAAATAGTTATTGGCTCGAACAGCGGAGACAACGCTAGTCCCAACCGATCCGCACATGATTGTGTTGTAAAACAATGGGTCGCACCCGAATCATATAATATACTGACGGAGTTATTGAAAAGTAATCCCATGCCCCTCGTCAAATTGTATGCAGTTGTAACTGTCTAAGCATCTAGAGTGTTCACTCGTCCTTGCCTTAGAGCTGCTTGTAACTCCTTGGAACTCTTCCTTACAGGGCACTCTTTACCATAGTGACCCTCTACATTACTATAATAGCACCGATTAGATCTTCGCTTGCAATTACCACTGAGGCTTTCCACAGTTAGAACATCTTCTGACCTTTGAAGAATCAAAGAATTGCATCTGCTTTTCCTTTGATGAAATTATCTTAGGACTTTGCATTCAGAGTTGATAATTCAACTACCTTCTTTCCTTTCCCATATTTCTTATGAGATCATCCTCGGCGACATAGGCTGATTGTACCAAGGCAACATAATTGGTAATAGTATAAGAACTGAGACCCTAAGTCATAAAAGCACTAAGGCCCTTCTTATACATCTACATTCTCCATTCGTCATCCGGAGCTTACTTTACCACTTGGTAAAACTGAGACAACTTCTCAAACTTAGCGGGGTATTTTTCCACCGTCATGTCACCTTTCCCGAGGATGCACCGGTTGGAGATCCCGGTCTTGGTCGAGGATTGCGTCTTGATCATCCTGCCATAATTTCGCTTATGATGCACTAAGTATTAAGTTGATCAGGCTCAATGTCTCTTAGCATCACAAGTGTAATTACAACCAGGACTAACAAGGAATCGACTCAACCCTAAATTAAGTTTGACTAGGTTGAACTGCTCTGATACCAACTGTAACACCCCGGTATTTTTATTGACTAAAAATATCCAAATGCACATTAATAACACATCAGAGATATTATTTCCTGCTCAAACACTGAATATCACTATAAATTTTTCGCTGAATAAAAACAAAACCGTCTTATTTACAAACAAGACTATACGGTACTCAGACCATGACTGTCAGCAGCTATAGTATTCAGTGTCATACAAGAGAGCGGAAGAAAAGCCATAACACTAAAGACATAGTGTTGTTATACATAGACAGCAAAAAGGAAATAAAAATAACTTAAGCATAAACGCTAAGTCATCAGTAGTCGTCTGAGCCCAACCTACTTGCGCCTCTTGGATTTCCGCTGTCCCTGTGTCTCTGTAAAACAACAACATATAAACAGTGAGATACAACTCAGTGAGTTCTACCGAGACCCCTACTAGCGCTCTCGGTCCTAGTTTAAAACAGTTTTAACTCAACACGACACCGACTGCGTGACCGCTAACTCCCGATGAACCGCATTATTTTACACATAGCATTCCACCGACTGCGTGACCGCTAACTCCCGGGGAATCTGCTATAACTCAGTACGACACCGACTGCATGACTGCTAACTCCCGGTGAACCGCACAACAAACAATTTAACATAACACCGACTGCGTGACCGCTAACTCCCGGTGAACCCCCTTACCAATAGCAATTTCTTTCCTACTGGCACGGAGCCTAGGGTAAGGGATCATGACTGCCCCGCCTAGTATGTTAGTCTCATGGGTTGTCACCCAAACTCGATATAATATACACATATATCCGCTATCATATGAACCCATAGTTCATTTGCATTATACCTTACCACATAGGACTCATAGTTCGTTTATATTATTAATAAAACATTTCCACACACGTGTACTATTATTCGGATTTTCGAGACAATTTCAACTTCAAAAGTATTTTATAAAACTCTTTTGAAACATACCCAAAATCATGGCATTATAAGCCTAATATCATTATAGAAGGGTTAGGAAAGGATTAGAAGAGGATTGGAATCGATCGGAATCATTTTGGGCACTTTTGGAAAATTTGGACAAAACACTGCGCGCGGTCCGTGCTCCCACACGCACGGGTCGTGCGCCCTGTAAGTCCTCTTTGAAAAATACAAATCGAAAGGGGCACACGGTCCGTGCGCCTGGGGCGCACGGGTCGTGCTCTTTTGACAGCACTGAATTTTCATCCCGGCCGTTTTCGCAATTTCGTCGTTTCGATAAAATCCGATACCTGTTCCAGTCCAGTCCCAACACAAAAACAGTCCAAAAACATATACAAACAACAATAATCATCATCAAATCATCAATCAATCAATCCAAAAACCAATTGGACATAAAACGTGATTTTCGTACAAAATACGTTTTCGATAACGAACCAAAACCGAAACACATTTCACAAATTAAGTTTATTAATTCAAAAGCCTAAACGTGAGTAAAACTCACCGATTGTGATGAAAATCACAAATAGCCGAGACTTTCCACGAAATCGCTTTTCCGACATAACCACACGAACGTTCCCCGTATAAACTTTATGCTCCGACGACAATCAAATCTGCTCCCAACCTTTGAACCTACAATCAATCACAAAACCCCCATGAAATTACTATTCATTGTCTTCAAGCTCCAATTCACTATTCACACATAACCCCAATTTGAACCCTAACCTCTTGATTCTTCACAAACCCCAAATCGGACTTCAATATTTGCGCAATCCACCTTGAGCTCGCTCCCAAACACCATCCAAAGCTTTCCTTTGAGCTTGAACAACAAAACCTCCATTTTCCTCTTAAATTAGAAAATGGCAAAGTGAGAGAGAGTGAGTTGATGATGATGGTTTTGGTACCAAAACGAAGAGGAAGTAACGCTGAACATTTTTCGTGTTGGAAGGAAGTCGTTTTGATGAGCCTAAATCTTCCCTTTTTCCTCTTCCTCCTCCTTATTCATTCTTTCTTTTCTCCCATCTTTTCTTTTCCTCTTCTCTGTATCTCTCTCTCGTACGCTTCCTTTCTTTTCTTTCTTAATTCTTTCTTTCTTTATTCTTTCTTTCACACCAATGTTTTTAAAACCGGACCGGAAATCGAACCGGCGAGACCTCCGGTTCATTGTTCAATCGGTTCAACCGGTTCAACCATGGTTGAACCGGATAAGTAATTTATTAAATAAAAAATAAAAAATATTAAATTTTGGAGAAAAAAGTAAATTTAAAAATAAAAAATTGCATTTCGGGCGGTTCAAACCGGTTCAACCCGGTTCGGTTCCCGGTTCTTTCCCGGTTCAAAGCGGTTCTTGGCGGTTCAATCTGGTTCTGGGCGGTTCTTTGGCCTGCGCTTCAAATGGGGTTGAACCAACCAGCCAGGGGTCCGGTTCCCAGTTCAACCGGTTGAACCGGCCGGTCCGGTCCGGTTTTTAAAACCTTGTTTCACACACATACACGCATACATATATATTTATTTAATATATAACTGGTAACGTGGTCAAATTACCATATTGCTCTAAATCTCTTATTTCGATTCCAAAACTTCCTTGACCCGTATTATCCGGTTAACGATCCGATGACAACCAATAAATAATTTGAGCACTCAATAAATTTACCAGTTAAGTACTAAATTAATTTAATTGGGTTAACACCCAAATAATTCTATTAATTATTTTGCGGATGTTACATAAGTTCACTCCTGCCTTTGAAGTTCCCACTGTTTCACCCTAAGGACTATGTTATCCTATGTCTAGGACTTAACATGGTTTTAACACAAGTTCTTTATTAAACAAATTTAACAAAGCCTTTATTAAAACACTCACCCTTATTAGTCTTGATTTCTAATTATAAACCATGTCTGTGAATATAACTCTACTTATTGTAAGAGATCAACCTTAAAATAAGATGGATGTAGTATAACACAAGACCCAAAATGATACGACACTTAAAAGCATAATAACTTACTCAAAAGATCATTATAAGTTTAGAACATCTCAACTAAGGGAATTTAGCTCATGTTACTCATTATATAATAGAGAGAATCTGCAAAGAGCATAATAATATGGATAATACAAAAGATATCAATAGGGTAGAAGTTACACGGATTGATGTTCCTTTGCATGGAATTCTGATTGGTGCAGATGCACTGATTCCTTCGCCTATCTATGAAGAAGTGGAGGAAGAGGGTGTCAATTCCTTCCTCACCTTCTTACAACTAACTACTGAATAAAATGCAAGAAATGAAACTACTAAAATATAAGTAAAGTGTATGATCTACATATTATCAAGTGAGAAGTGGGAGCCTTTATATAGCCTTGGAGGTTTCCTTCAAGTGAGGGTTTGCTTGGAGATCAAGCTGACCAAAGGAGGTTTAACCATGGATACTTTTCAGAATTTGGATAAAGAAGATTGAGTCAAAAAGAGAGGTCCAATTTTGGAGATCCATGTGTCTTTAGGTGAATAGCCTTTCATGATGATTTCTTTATAGTAGGCGCCTCCTTATACATGTGGGCATGTGTCTCCATGTGCCCAATGACTAAGCATGATGTCACAAAACTTTTGGTGTTATGGTATGAATTGAGGTGCTTCCAAGGTGGGGGTTATAAGCTCACAGCTGGACGATGCAGAAGCATTAAGATGCAGAAGCATCTACTGCAGAAGCATGAACTGCAACTGTACTGAACAAACATATCAAATATACCAATATATATACAAAATGCTTAAATCATTGTGCAATCTTCTATAAAACTTATAATGTTGTTATTTGACTAAAACTATTATATTTAATACATATTATACTTGGTTTCAGGCAATTAGTTATGGTTAGATGTATGAATAACTCTATATAAAATAGAGTTATCAGAGGGGCACTCTATGTAGAATTGCATTGCGAGTTAGACAACAAAAACAGAAGATAAGTACTGTTATGAAAATGGTTTCCTGATATTTGATATGAGGACTGCAATGATCATATAATTCAAGTTATCTATTCTATATAGACTATTATGATCATATAATCTACAACCACTCTTGTTAAATTTTTTGCTGATAAAACCACTTTTGAGTCATGCTCTTAGGTTGTGAATTGTATTGTTCATAGAAAGAATTGAGAAGCCTTTGAACATCAATTAATATCAAATGTGATTTTTTTTTTTTATTTTTATATGCTATGAATCTGCATCTTGAAATTTCATCTTCAACTCACTGGCACATTCTCTTTGATTTTGCAAATAGCTTAAAAAGTTGACATGCCTATACTTTCTTAGTTATTTTATCTAGTCTTATCTAGTAGTAAACCAAATTTGTTACAAAGTGGATTGATAGTGAATTTATGATCATTTGTTACATGTAAATATTCTGATAATTGTTTCAACAGGGCTGAAGTTAGAAGACATGTGATTGGAGACCGTGAGTGTGGAGTATATAGAATCTTGCTTGATGAAGGGGAAGACTTATCAATTCCAAGGAACAAGATTGAGAAAGGAGTTTGGAAAATGTTGATGGGTTGGTAGTGTGATTCAGGTTGGTGGCATTGTTCCTTTTGGATGATCATGTGCCCATGTACATATAACTTAGTTATTATATAGTTGCTAGATGTATATATGAGATCTATACTGTGTCAATAATATCTGCCACGTTATAATTTTTAGAGCCTTTGTAATTGTAACTTGATCCCATAGGTTGTGTTATGATTGTAAGGATTTAATACTTAATAATTGATGGCAGAAATTTGTTCATGTATATGTTGGTAGTTGTACTAATTTTTTCATTAATTTTGGCTATCGTAAGGATTTAATGCTTAATAATTGATGGCAGAAATTTGTTAATTAAGGCTACCAAATAATTTTTTTTTTTAAAAAATGGACTTTTAAAGTCGTGCGCAAATAAAGCCTGACTTTAAAACAGACTTACGAAGTCAGGCAATAATAAATGCTTGACTTTAAATCATACTTACGAAGTCAGGCAATAATAAATGATTGACCTTAAATCATACTTACGAAGTCAGGCAATAATAAATGCTTGACTTTAAAATTGACTTAAGAAGTCAGGCGAAGTAAATGCTTGACTTTAAAACTGACTTAAAAAGTCAGGCGAAATAAATGCTTGACTTTAAATCAGACTTACGAAGTCAGGTTATCGCTTGACTTTAAAACTCATTACATACAAAGTCGACTTAATAAAAGTCAAGCGGGCGCCTGACTTTAAATCCCCTTTTCGCCTGACTTTAAATCCCTTTTTTGCACTAGTGATTGTTAGCCTTTTTAATGGATGGTAGACCTTTTTAGTAACATTTGTAGAATTTGGTGTAAGAAATTTGTAGAACTTATAAGATTAATGACTTGTATTGTATGACATTAAATTTCAATAGAATTTGAAGTATTTTTATTAATTTATTATGAGTTGCTCTCTGGAAATAATTTTGTATATCAGGATTTTATAAATTGGCCAATTGATATCTTTTAATAGTCCAATTGATTTTTTTAAAAAAGACATTTAGCATCGGTTGTTTCAAATAATCGATGTTAAATGTCATTTTTCAGGACATTTAGCATCGGTTGTTTCAAATAACCGATGTTTCAAATAACCGATGCTAAAAGTCATTTCCAGGACAGTTAGCATCGGTTGTTTCAAATAACCGATGCTAAATGTCATTTTCAGACATCAAAAACTGTGATGAAATAGACCTTTAGCATCGGCTATATGTACCCGATGCTAATTGTCACTATTTAAACACCCGATGCTAAATGTGACATTTAGCATCGGTTATTTAACCGATGCTAAATATCTAACTTTTAGCGTCGCGACATTTAGCATCGGCAAATAACCGATGCTAAATGTCCAAAATAACCGATGTTAAATGTCTTCTCTGCACTAGTGGCTCCCATATGCAAATTCCTAATGATGATCATAGGGAAAAAGAGAGTGATGGACATGGAATTAACTGGTTATTCGTCACTATGGCATTGAGATTTATTATGGGATTTTGGGGAGTAGTTGCTCCTTTGTTCAATTCTAGATCATGGAGAGAAAACTATTATCATTTCCTTGACGATATGTGGTACAAAATGCAGTCTTGTTGGTGAATGAAGATATGTAATGTAGCATTGACATATCATGTAAGGAACTAAACATTTTTTTACTAATCAAAGTGGCACTAATTATCATTTTACAACTGTCTCTAAGGAGTTTTAAACTTAGCACCTAGAGGATATAAGACTAAGCTCTTACCACGGAACTAGCACCTCAAGTGTTGTTACTTTTGTTTTACACTCATAAAGATTAAGGAGTAAGCTTTTAAGCTTTAAATTACTTAAAAGAATAGAAATATAAAATTCCCACCAATCACGAAGAGATACACACACAAACTATTATTAGCATTTAGTTATCACATGGAGGAATTATAACAGACCCTCACTGCACTTCATGTGTGTTATTGAAAGCACCTCTTTGTCAATTTTCTATGGATTATGAAGATTCGGGAAGAAATCACTTGCTGGCTAGGAATCACATTGGAGCAGTCTTTCCCATTGCGACGCGGTGAAAGGAAAGTTGTGTCGTGGTGTCAGCCTATTATTCTGGCTCACAACCACATGGATGCAAAATCTTTTGGATGCTAAATTTCAATTTTGTTATATTAAGTTCCACTCAAACAAAATGAAAACACCGTATACATCTTTCGCAAGCATCCCAAATCACAAACACTTGCTCTATGTAAGCGGGGCTTTGGTGATGGAAGATGGCGCATGGCTCCTTATTAGGAAAGATATGTATTTATTGTCTCTACAACGACGAGGTTTAAACATGATCTGATATTATGTTACTGGTTTTAATAACTATTATTATTATTGATAATACATAAAGATATGTATCTCTCCCACTTCAAAATCACATAATAAGTTGATAAATTTTGTTTAGAAATTTTAACACTCAACTGAGATTACAAATGACAATCACGACGGTCATATAATGTTTTCTTTGAAGTAGTGTCATTATTGATCCTTGCATAGCATGGATTGTCTAGTTATGTTATTATTATGGAAAGAGTGAGAGAAAGAAATGTGGAGAGAGAAATGCAAAAAGTATATTATTTTGGAAATTACAATTATGTTTTTATAAAAATGATGGGGTGTCAAAATTCAACATGTCTAATTTTGTAATCGAATGATCCCATTTTTTAATTATATTGATATTGATGGATGAAATGATGTGAAAGTGTAGTTAAATAAAATTAGATGATATATTTTTGACAGAAAAAAATATATGACATAAAACATATTTATATACTAGCGCCTTGACCCATGCGTTGCAACATGAAAAAACCTAAAACATATTAATATAAAATTGTTGTTGGATAATATTTGTTTCTTAAATTGCAACATGAAAAAACCTTGTTTAAATTGAAAGTAAGTATGAATTAAAAAAATGTGTAATAAAAAAAGGTAACTTTGTGAACTTAAAACCTAAAATAGAGTGTGTATAGATATAATCCAGACAAATTGTTCTATACACATAATCTATAGTAACAGTATTGGTTTATAAAATATATAGTCTAATATATGTGAATAAAAATGAAATTATAACTATAAGTCAAATAAGAAGATTATATATAAAATTGAAATTGACTATCCATAGATACTAAGAAGAAAGGAATTCAATAAATGAATTGGTAGTGACCGAATTAAATGAATTTAATAAATATTTCGGTTTCAGAAAGATAAGGAGAAGAAGTATAAAATAAATTAAATTTTTAAAGACTCAAAAAAATATGGTCATAAAAATATAAAGAGAAGAAGTATAAAAAGAAATTGATTTTCTAAAGTGGTGGAATCACTAATAGGGTAAGTCGCATGGGTTTGTGTCACGAAATTATTTTTTTTCACCAAACCGGTTATTGAGGAATGAACTTTGAGTTTATTAAAAGTTAAAAATTTTATCAATGATAAAGTAGCCCAAAACACAATGCTTAGCATCACACTTTACATATTTGTCACAAAACTATTATTTGTTTCTACAAATCGGTTATGTAGAAATGAACTTTGAGTATTTGACGGTTAAATTTTTTTCCGAACACTAAAGTACTCCAAAACACGATACTTAGCATCACACTTTACGTAGTTTTTCACGAAATTATATTTTTTTCCCCACCAAATCGGCTATTGAGGCACAAACTTTGCATATTTGAATATTTAAATTTTTTTGCGAATACTAAAGCATCCGAAAACACACACTACTTAGCATCATAATTTACATATTTTGTCATGAAATTCTTTTTTCCACCAAACCGGTTACTAAGGAACAAACTTTGCGTATTTGAAAACAGTTCAATTTTTTTTTCGACCGATAAAGTAACAAAACGACACTGCTTAGTATTAAACTTTACGTATTTTATTACAAAATTTTTATTTTCTTTCAACAAACCGGTTATTGAGGAACAAACTTTGCGTATTTGAACATTTCAAAAGATTTTGAACCCTAAAGTACCCAAAAACATACTGCTTAAAACATGAAAGAGGAAAAAAAAGGAAAATACCCCACAAAACACATTGCTTAATGTTTCACTTTACGTATTTTGCCATGAAATTAATTTTTAGATTGACGACGATCTTCATGTATTGGTACATATAATTTTTTTTTGAAATCTAAACTACTCCAAAACACACTGTTTAGCGTCACACTTTACATATTTTGTTACAAAATCAATTATTTTTAACGAAATTGGTTATCGAGGAACAAACTTTGCGTATTTGAACAGTTATTTTTTTCAATATCTAAAGTACCCAAAAACACACCAATTAGCATCACACTTTACATAATTTATCACAAAATTAATTTTCATCTTCATTGATTTATATTTCTATTTTTTAAAAATAAAAACATGGAAAAAAGAGAGGGGGGAGGGGGGTATAAGGAGAAGGGGACGAGAGTTTTGGAGGGAAAGTGGAGTAGTGAGAGACTCCCTTAGATTTATATTCTTAAGATTTATATATATATTCTCTTTATTTTAGTAGATTATTTTACAAATATATGTATTTATAATTAGTTTAGGTTTTTTTTCAAAAAAAAAATTAGTTTAGGTTTTTTTTCTTGTCAAAATATAAAAAAATTGGTTTAGGTTTTTTTCACAATCATGGTTGAATGCCGCTGTCACACGCTTTGTCTCTACTTTCCCATCCTTCTTCCGTTTTACTCAAATCAACTCTCGGTAGCTACAATTCAATCAATGTCGTCTTCACTTTTAGGGTTTAGGTTTCCTTCAAAACCCTCTTTTCGTTCTCTATCTCATTCTCAACTCCACTCTGTGCCGCCTACAGTTTCATTCACTCCCAATGTTGATGATGATCTCGTTTCCAAGTTCAGCAGCATGCTCTCAATGCATCCAACTCCACCCTTATTGGAATTTGGTAAGATTTTAGGTTCTCTTGCAAAGTTAAAGCATTATTCCCTTGTTCTTTCCCTTCATCCGTTAATGGAACTAAATGGAATCAGGCCAAACGTGGTTACATTGAACATATTGATCAATTGTTATTGTCAACTCAGTCAAATGACTTCCGCATTTTCTGTACTGGCCAAAATTCTCAAATGGGGTTATCAGCCAAATATCTTTACATTCACTACTCTTATTAAAGGGCTATGTCTTAATGGTGAGGTTGGGGAAGCTCTTCACTTTCATGATAAAGTCGTAGCACAAGGATTCCAATTGAATCAGGTTAGTTATGGGACATTGATCAATGGGTTGTGTAGATTGGGACAAACAGGATCTGCCCTACAATTGTTGAGACGTGTCGAAGGGAAATTTGTCGAGCCTAACGTGGTAATGTACAGCACAATCATTGATAGTCTTTGCAAAGATAAACTTATAAATGATGCATTTGATTTATATTCTGAAATGATTTTCAAGGGAATTTTGCCTAATGTTGTCACTTACAATGCTCTAATTTATGGCTTCTGCATCGTAGGTCAATTGAAAGAAGCATTTGAATTGTTCAATGAATTGGTGTTGAAAAACATCAACCCGAATGTTTATACCTTTAGTATATTGGTTGATGCTTTATGCAAGGAAGGAATCGTGAGAGAAGCTAAAAGTGTGTTAGCTGTAATGATGAAAGGAGGTGTAGAGCCCGATGTTGTTACTTATAATACTTTAATGGATGGGTATTGTCTAGTCAATGATGTGAATAAGGCCAGAGATATATTCAACACTATGGGTCCAAGAGGAGTTACTCCTAATGTCCGCGGCTATAATATCATGATTAACGGATTATGTAAGATTAAAATGTTGGATGAAGCGATGAATCTCTTTGAAGAAATGCATTCCAAAAGTATGGTTCCTAGTACAGTAACTTACAATAGTCTTATTGATGGTTTGTGCAAATTAGGGAAACTAACCTGTGCTTGGAAGCTTTTTGAAGAGATGAACGATAGAGGTCAAACAGTCGATGTAATTACTTACAATTCTTTGTTAGATGCGTTATGCAAAAGCCATCAACTTGACAAGGCATTTGGATTACTAAAGAAAATGAAAGATCAAAGTATTCAACCTGATGTGTACACATACAATATATTTCTTAATGGACTTTGCAAAGTTGGAAGACTCAAGGATGCACTGGAGGTTTTTCAAGATCTTTTGGTTAAAGGCTACAAACTAGATGTCGCAACGTATACTGTTATGATCAATGGACTTTGTAAAGAAAATTTACTGGATGAAGCATTATCCTTGTTTTTAGAAATGAAAGACAATGGTTGCATCCCTAATGCTGTGACTTATGAATCAATTATTCGTGCTCTCTTTAAAAAAGGCGAGAATGACAAGGCAGTGAAGCTTATCCGTGAAATGATTGCTAGAGGTCTACTATAAGACAACCAATTGATAGATAGTTGCACACGAAAAAAGAAAATGGATGGTCCAATGGGATCGCTGTCACTTCAGTTTTGTTTAACAGTCATGTTGCTATGTTTATTGTGATATTGTTACATAACAATGGCTGATTGTTTTCCTTGAAATAAATTTCCTTTTTCTACCAGAACTGCTATGATTATTTGAAATGCTATATCTTTTATACTTCACTCCATTTACGTCAAATATATAAACTAGAGCTGAATTTTACTATATGTTGTGCTGAATATTCCTTGTGGATTGTCTTTCTATAGAAGGGGAAAAGCTAAAACGACCTTCTTTTATGTTGTATCAAGTGTTAAGGTTACAAACTCGTTTTGACATTGGTGTAAACTGAGATTGAGCTAGGCTGATGCGGAGAACAAACTGATATTGGAACAATGCTTTTATGTGAAGATTTTTGCTTGTTCTAGAATGTATATATGACAGGGGAATTCTGCCTATTTTCTGTGTTTTGCAGCTTATGCACAGTCTACCTGCATAATTGAACTCAGGATCTGAGGCTAGCGGCGGTTAACTAGCAGCTCCCGGCACTTGGAAGCTGACTTTCATTGTTTGGCGTATCTTTGCAAACTTAAAATTTGTGCCAAATCAGTTGTGCGCTTTTATACCATATTTTACTAAAACCAATAAGTAAGAATAGTGAGGATTTTGCAGAAATATTTTGTCCTAATACACTTAAGAATATTTTGTCTAAGTTTCCAAGAGTATAGAGCATTCTTGGTCCAAACAGAATGTGTTGTCAAAAGTTAGTAATTCTATATATTAGTCCTGGTCTTCTACACCCATATTTTACTGTGGGTCCAAATTAAGTTTATAAATATTCTCTTTAACTCACTTTTTGCTAGCAGATTTGTCTCCTTGTTCCTGGACATTGCCTGGCTGGTTGTTTTTAGATACTAAATGAGCACACAAGTTGATGAGTTGGAATGATAGAATAATGAAACATGGAACCAGACACTATAGGTTCTAATGCTAGTACAATTGAAAGATTAAGCATAACAAGCCTTTGTGCTTACTCATTACAGAGCAAAGTCCATTCGACCTTTTCTTGGGTTATCACTTCTACTGTGTTACTGTTGAGTATGGTATAACATACTAATTTGTTCTCATCTGATAGGATATTAAAATATTAAATAAATGTAGTGGGGCGGTTATTATTATCTTGTGGGCGGTTATTGTTTGTGTTGTAGTAACCGCCAAAGGTTGTCTTGTGTTGTATTTATATTGTATTGTTCAGTCATTAGGGGAAGAAAGTTAGTATTTGGAAGTTATTTCCCTTGGGCGGTTATTTGACCATTACATTATTCCATAAGTACATAACAAGATTTGATGCTTTTGGTTCTTCAGGCATGTTTGTTCCTGATGCTATGCCCTTTACATATCTATTTTCCTCTTGATTACTCCACATGATCGGATTTTATATATGGGGACTGAAAATACCTTTTGATCATTTAATGATCATTCAAAGAGGAATCAGTGGCACTTCCAAAGGTAGTGTGGTTTGTTATTTAATTGGCTTTGTTGAGATGCGGTGTAAATAGTAGATTTATTTATATGTGTATTCGGCCCAGGCCCGTTAGGTTTTCATATAGTATAGTCTATTTAAACTCATTAGTGATTGTACTCTTTACATAACAACATATACAGTTAATAAGATAGAACTACAGTTGCTCTGTAGTCGCAGACGTATGCAAACATTGGCCGAACTGCGTGACCAATATCGCCTCTCTATTCTTCGTCTCTATTTAACCTGGTATCAAAAGCCTATGATCACTAGGTCTGAAAACCTAGCCGTCGCGCCGTCACGCTATTGAACCCTAGCTGTCCCGTTGATTGTTCATCCTCAACGGCCCTAGGTGCTACGAAAGTCACTGTTCATCCGTACGACACAACTGTTCAGCCCGTACGGAAGCCACAGTTCATTCCGTACGCGCGTCACTGTTCATTCCATACGGTGTCACTGTTCATTCCGTGCGGAAACAACTGTTCATTCCGTACGACGGCATGTTCATCCGTACGTCGTTACTGTTCATTCACGCGCCAGTCACTATCCGTACGGCGTTACTGTTCATTCCGTACGACGCCTTTCTACTGCTCCTCTCTGATTGTGGTTAGTCTTCCCATTATTGTCCAAGATGAGTTCAATTTTAGAAAAGGACAAAAACAAATCTGAATCGACAGGTAAGAGTCTCGTGTCTTATGCTTTCTCTAGCAATTCCTCTATAACAACGGAGAAACTCAATGGTGATAATTATTTGAATTGGTCTGCCTCTGTCAAAATGTGGTTTATGGGACAAAGGCTTTTAGATCACCTTACTAAGAATTCTACAGATATTGGTAATGATTTGCGTGAAGATTGGGAACAAACAGATTGTCAATTGGTCTCTCGTTTGTGGCAATCCATTGAACCCTCCTTGCTGGTCCATTATCGTTCATACACCACTTGTTATGATATTTGGCAGAAGGCTAAGAATGTTTATTCTAATGATATCCAGCGTCTCTATGGTGTTATTCATAATTTAGCCACCCTTCAGATGACAGAAGATAACATCATGACATATGCTAATAAAGCTCAGTCAGCAGCAAATGAGTTCAAGCTCCTTGTGACCGACAATGACTCGAAGAAGGTGCTTGAAAAACTAGATAATGTGTGTATGATCTATGTTCTTCGTGGTCTCCATCAAAAGTATGAGTCAGTACGGAGCAACATTCTTTCTGCATCAGACATTCCCTCAACAGAGGATCTTATCAGGCGTCTCATACGTCTTCCTGGATTGGAAGGAACTGGAGGGAATGGATCTCAGACTAACATAGAATCTTCTGCTCTTGTTTCTAATTTTGCAGGTCGTGGGGGACGCGGTCGTGGTAATGGGGGTTGTCGAGGAGGTCGTATCGGAGGACGTCCTCAGTGCACTTATTGTAAGAAACTTGGTCATACTGAAGACAAGTGTTATTCCCTTCATGGCTTTCCAGAAAAACCAGTAAATGTGACTCAGGTTAATGATTCTGAACAGAGAAGCACTAAACAAAATGTTCTTTTTCTGATGAGGAGTATAAGGCATTCCTGCAGTATAAGACTTCCCAGGCTTTATCATCAGCAACAGTTGCTCATTCTGGTAATTCTACAGTCTGTTTCTCTCAATCATCACCTGTTGACTCCTGGATTATGGACACTGGAGCTTCCGATTGCGTGGTTGGTAATCCATCTCTTTTATCCAAAATATCCCAACCTAGCACCCCACATTATATTACCGTTGCCGACGGATCAAAAGTTAAACTAGTGGCATTGGTAAAGCCACTTCTCTTCCATCCTTACCCCTTGACAATGTTCTTCTTGTTCCCAATTGCCCTTTTAATTCAATTTCAGTTAGTCGTCTGACTCGAAGCCTAAAATGTTCTGTAACTTTTGATGATGATTATTTTGTTATACAGGACCAGAGTACGAAGCGGACGATTGGTACAGGATATGAGTCACATGGACTTTACTACCTCCAGCCCATCCATCCTTCATCTACAATTGCCTCCACTTCTACTACAGAGTCCCCCAGTCTTCTTCATCGTCGGTTAGGTCATCTAAGTCTCAAGAAATTCAAAGTTATGGTTCCTCATTTGTCTCATCTGCAGTCATTAGATTGTGAGTCTTGTCAGCTTGGGAAACATGTTCGCTCTTCCTTCCCTAGCAGTACTCAGTCTCAAGCTCGTTTTTGATGTTCTTCACTCAGATGTATGGGGACCGAGTCGAGTCACTTCAGTTGTAGGACATAGATATTTTGTCACTTTTATTGATGAATTTTCTAGATGTACGTGGATCTACCTACTTAAGGATAGATCTGAACTTCTTGGTGTTTTTCAAAATTTCTTTAAGGAAATCAAAAATCAATTTGGTTGTTCTATTCGCACTTTACGCAGTGATAATGCGAAAGAATATTTTTCTACATCATTTAATTCTTTTATGGTTGAAAATGGCGTCATACATCAATCATCTTGTCCCCATACCCCACAACAAAATGGGATTGCTGAACGTAAGAACCGTCATATAATTGAAATAGCACGCACCTTTGCTAATGTTCCTTTAAAGTTTTGGGGGGATGTTGTCCTCACTGCAGGGCACTTGATTAATAGAATGCCATCCTCTGCTATTCAGAATAGGGTTCCTCATTCCATATTGTTTCCTGATGAGCCCTTGTTCCGTATCTCTCCTCGAGTCTTCGGATCCACTTGTTTTATTCATGATCTTACTCCGGGACTTGATAAATTGTCTGTTCGTGCAGTTAAGTGTGTCTTCCTTAGCTATTCAAGAATTCAAAAAGGATATCGATGCTACTGTCCATCCGCACATCGCTTCTACATGTCTGCTGATGTCACCTTCTTTGGGGATGCTCCCTTCTTTGCATCTCCCATTGAGTCTGAGTCTGTCTCTCAAGTATTACCTATTCCTAACCTTTCCCGGTAGTTCCTCTCCCACCCATCATTGACCAGATAGATCACCCCTCTCCTACGGAAATTCCTAGTCCTTCTAGTCCCCCCTTGCAAACTTGTCAACGCTGTGCTCGTCTCCCTCCTGTCGACCCACCTCCTACCGACGATCCTAGTGACTCATCTCCTGCCCCGGTTCCCTCTTCTACTCCGGATCCGCCTCCCGAGTCAGAAGGCCCTCCTATTGCAGTGCGTAAAGGTACACGTTCCACCCGTAACCCTCATCCTATTTATAATTTCCTCAGCTATCACCGCTTATCACCTTCGCATTATACATTTGTCTCTGCTATTTCTTCCATCACCATTCCTAAGTCCACACAGGAAGCTCTTTCTCATTCAGGTTGGAGACAAGCTATGATTGATGAGATGACAGCCTTAGAATCTAACCAGACATGGACTCTTGTGCCGCCTCCTCCTGGTAAATCTAATATTGTTGGGTGTCGTTGGGTATATACTGTCAAAGTTGGTCCAGACGGGAGTATTGATCGTCTGAAAGCATGCCTCGTTGCTAAGGGCTATACTCAGGTTTTTGGCCTTGATTACAGTGATACTTTCTCACCGATGGCTAAAATGGCTTCTGTTCATCTATTCCTTTCTATGGCTGCAATACGACATTGGCCATTGTATCAACTAGACATCAAGAATGCGTTTCTCCATGGAGATCCAGAAGAAGAAGTTTATCTGGAGCAACCACCTGGTTTTGTTGCTCAGGGGGAGTGTCGTGGGTATGTCTGTCGACTTCACAATGCCTTGTATGGTCTTAAACAATCCCCTCGAGCATGGTTTGGGAGATTCAGTAATGTTGTTCAAGAGTATGGCATGATTCGGAGTGAAGCTGACCACTCTGTCTTTTATAAGTTCTCCTCTCACAAATGTATTTATCTGGTTGTCTATGTCGATGATATTGTCATTACAGGTAATGATCATGATGGGATTGCAAGACTTAAACAACATCTAGTCCACCACTTTCAGGTCAAAGATCTTGGAAAGTTACGTTACTTTCTTGGCATTTGAGGTAGCTCATTCTAAGGCAGGGATTGCTATTTCCCAGAGAAAATATGCTTTGGATATTTTAGAAGAAACCAAAATGCTGGATTGCAAGCCAATTGACTCTCCTATGGATCCTAATGTCAAGATCCTACCAGATCAGGGGGAGCCATTTTCAGATCCAGTAAGGTATAAGAGGCTAGTTGGAAAGTTAAATTACTTGACCATGACGAGGCCAGATATTTCATATGCTGTTAGTGTGGTGAGTCAATTCCTAAATTCTCCTTGTGACACTCATTGGGATGCCGTTGTTAGAATCCTGAGGTATATCAAGGGAGCTCCTGGAAAAGGTCTTGTTTACACGGATAGAGGTGATTCAAATATTGTCGCTTACATAGATGTTGATTGGGCTGGTTGCCCCTTTGATAGAAGATCCACATCTGGATATTGTGTTCTTATTGGTGGAAATCTAATTTCATGGAAAAGTAAAAAGCAAAATGTTGTTGCCAGATCCAGTGTTGAGGCTGAATATCGAGCTATGGCGCTTACCACTCAGGAGCTCACGTGGCTGAAACATCTTCTCCAAGAGTTGCGTTTTTGTAAAATAGGCACTAAGAGTTTCATCTGTGATAATCAAGCAGCCCTACATATTGGGTCCAATCCAGTCTTTCATGAGCGAACCAAACACATTGAAGTTGATTGTCACTTTGTTTGTGAGAAGATTGTGTCCGGCGACATTGCTACTTCATTTGTTGGTTCTAATGATCAATTGGCAGCCATCTTCACAAAAGCTCTTCGAGGACCAAGGATAACTTACATATGTGACAAGCTGGATGTCTACAATCTATACGCTCCAGCTTGAGGGGGAGTGTTGAGATGTGGTGTAAATAGTAGATTTATTTATATGTGTATTCGGCCCAGGCCCGTTAGGTTTTCATATAGTATAGCCTATTTAAACTCATTAGTGATTGTACTCTTTACATAACAACATATACAGTTAATAAGACGGAACTACAGCTGCTCTGTAGTCGCAGACGTAGGCAAACATTGGCCGAACTGCGTGACCAATATCGTCTCTCTATTCCTCGTCTCTATTTAACAGGCTTATTGTTGAAACTTTAAGGCTAATGGCCCCCTATTAGAATATCAATCAGGTGTGAACACTAATTCTTTTTTAAGTATATTCTCTCCATACAGTTAGTTTAGGATAGTTAATTCTTTTGTCCAATGATTTGAAGATTGTGTCCTAACATGCCTAAGAATATTTTGTCTAAGTTTCTTTTGTCAAAAGCTTTCTTGGCTCAAGACTTGGTCTATACAGAATGTGTTGTCAAAAATTAGTAGTTTCTTTCTAGCCCCAAGTCATATTGGTAAGCTTCAAATTTTGCAGAAATGAAAGTGGTTTAGGATACACAAGCCTTTTTGATCACTAATCGAGTTACTTGTCTTGAGTCACTTTTACCAACTCAAAGTAAAATCCAAATGGGTAAATTCAACTATAAATCGAAACACATTTGTCCCTTCCAGCATGGTGGCTGTGAGGCTGGTGGCAGTTATGAAGGGTGGTGAAGGCTGCATAATTAAGTACTCCCTGGTCTAACTGATATAATTTTTGCTGCTTCGATACAGCTTGGTGTGTTCTCAGTTATCGAATTCTTTTAGGGGGATTTATATCACTTTCTGCTGTATTTATAGAAATTCTAACTTTACTCAGGCTGTGACTTGTCTTAGGCGTGCTTCCTCTGCAGGAAGTAAGGGTAATTTTGGAATGGGATAGTCGGCTGTTGGAAGTAGGACCATATGATTATAGCATTAAATCTGATGGTGAAAAGCATAACAGCTTGCAGAATTCTTGATCAAAATTAAGGACAAGGAGAAAACAATAAGCCAATTGGATGCCAAAGAGTGTGGTGGAAACTCCCTACTGACAAATCAAGGCAGTGTGTGTGGGAGTAACATTATAAATAGACATGGCGTAATGCCATGTGTCCCGATTTTTGATCTCGAAATCATCCCAAACTGGTTTTAATATTCAAATTATGCAAATGGAGTTTGTTATTATGTGTGAACAATATTTTGTCGGGATGTGTTCGGTATGCTCATTGACATGACCCTCATTGGGATCTAGTATGATTTCCTTACTTATCCCATCCTCTTACAAATACTAACTTAAGCGTCAGAGTCATTGAAGGTACTACACCACAACCATGCGCTATTGTGAATTTCGACTCCAATCTTCACTATTATATTGGATTAGATTTCAAACAAAGTCAAATCTAATTATATAACAGGGAATAAACATACAATACTAATCTTTGAATTATAGGACTATCTCAACTTATAGTCCCTCCCAATATTATTTTCCAAAATCATTTTTAAAAATATAAAAGTCAATCAAGTCCGTCCCTCCGTACGAATCAGTAAGCAAATACAACCCAGATATATTTAATATTTTTTTGGTACAAATGCATTCTAAATATTATTCACATCAAGGTGTTCGCCTAGTGGAGCATGGCAAGATTTGCATCCGGGAAGTTCTAGGTTCAAATCCACACTAGTCCTTTTGGGGTGAGGCAAATTAATTTATAAATTGTTCACAGAACTCGAAAGTTTTCTCTGCCTTTAAATGAGCGTCATCCTCTCATCCTGAAATTTGTGTAACCAAAAAAAATTGAGCCCTCTTTGTAGGTAGAGAAAACCAAATTACATACTATTGTTATAATGTGTAAAATGAAAACCGTGGACTTTATTGATGTGAATAATAGTATTTATACATGATGTTGGAAGAGTAACTAAGTTACTGCACAAGTAGGCAAAACTAACTGAGATAAACATAGCTAAACCAGATTTGTGTTTAGCAAAAAGCTAAACCAGTAAACTAAAAATTAAATTACATTTAATTTACATTCTAATAGCCCCCCTCAAGTTGAACATGTATATCCTTCATGTGAAGCTTGGACAGCAACAAATGAAACTGAGTTGGGTGCAGGGGCTTGGTGTAATATCTGCAAGTTGAGCATTGGATGGAATTGGCATCAAGCGAATGACTTTGTCTTGCACTTTGTCATGAACCATGTGGCAGTCCTGTTCAATATGTTTGGTTCGTTCATGGAATATTGGATTCTGAGCAATGTGAATAGCACATTTGTTGTCACAGAATAGGGAGACAGGTGCAGAATGTTGATGTTGCAGATCCTGTAGCAGATATAGTATCCATTGAATCTCTGAAGTGGTGAGAGCTAAAGCTCGGTATTCAGCCTCAGAAGATGATCTGGATATAGTGCCTTGCTTATTAGATTTCCAACTAATAAATGAGGAACCATAAAAAAATACAAAAACCGGTAGTTGATCTCCTACTGTCAGGGCATGCAGTCCAATCTGCATCACTTAAAGTAGTGACAGTAGGGCTAGAATCTACAGCAAGAAACAAGCCGCGGCCAGGACAAGATTTCAAGTATCTAAGGATATGAAGGGCTGCCTCCATGTGGGGGGTGAGAGGGTTGGAGAGAAATTGGCTCAATTTATTGACTGCATAACACAAATTAGGCCGTGTGCTGGTAAGATATATCAACCTTCCAAGGAGGAGCCTATATTGAGTTGGATCATCCAAGGGAGTGCCATTTTAAGAGCTGAGTTTAAGTCCTGGGATCATGGGAGTGGAGGCAGGTTTGCAAGCAAGCAAGCCTGCTTCTGCAATGAGTTCAAGAGCATATTTTCTTTGAGACAGCACAATGCCCGTAGGAGATCTAGCTACCTCAATCCCTAAAAAAATTTTCAAGTTGCCTAGATCCTTAATTTTGAATTGAGCATCAAGAAGGCTCTTTACTTGCTGAATTTCAGTCAAGTTGTCACCTGTGAGCACCATGTCATCAACATAGATGAGTAAAATGATAGTGGTGTATTCTGATCTTTTAACCAAGAGAGAATAATCATGCTTGGACTGAACTTAGCTCAAAGGAAGCAGAAAGGAGATTAGCTTGGAGTTCCATTGCCTGCTTGCTTGCTTCAAGCCATACAATGACTTCTGAAGCTTGCAAACTTGGTTGGGAGAGGATACTTGAAAACCAGGAGGGACTTTCATATATACCTCCTCTAGGAGCTCACCATGGAGAAAGGCATTGTTGACATCTAACTGTGGCACATGCCATTTGTTAATTGTAGCCAAAGCAAGCACCAATCTGACTGTGGTCATGTTGACAATAGGGGAGAAAGTTTCAGAGTAGTCCACCCCCTCAAGTTGAATGAAACCTTTGGCTACTAACCGAGCCTTGTATCTCTCAAGTGAACCATCAGATTTGAGTTTAACTTTGTAAACCCATTTGCAACCAATTGGTTGCTTGCCTGGGGGTAAATCAGTAAGGGTCCAAGTGGAATTCATATCAAGGGCATGAATCTCTTGAGCCATAGCATCAAGCCAACACTGATGCTTGGATGCCTGGGCATAAGTCTTAGGCTCAGCGAGTGTGCTAACAGCTGCAATAAAAGTCTTATGGGTGGGTGAGAGGCGATCATAAGAGATATAGTGAGAACGAGGATAGGGAATACCTGAGAGTGAATCACCAGCTGAAGGAACAGAAACCATAGCACAATGAAAATCTTGCAAGTCGGTTGGTTTGGTTTTTATTCTGGTGGAAGTTCTTAGAGGGACCGGAGCTGGTTCAGGTGAGTGGACATGGGAAAGTGAGGGTTCATGTATGGGTACAGTTGTAGTGGAGGATAGTTGAGTGGTGGTAGAAGAAGTTGGTAGTGTATTGGTAGAAGGAGGTGGGTTAAGACATGTAGTATTGTCAGAGGAGGGAAAAAACTCTGTTAGGGCAACTCTGGATGGAGTAAGGTAGGGTGTAGGGTTGGATGAAGAGGTGGTGAAAGTAAGGGGAAGGTATGGGAAAATGTTTTCAAAAAAGGAAACATTTCTAGAGACAAAGATTTCATGGGAATGGAGATCAAAGAGGAGATAATCTTTGACTCCTTGTGAGTGTCCAATATGAATGCATTTTCTAGCTCTAGGAAGAAACTTTGTCCTATGAGCTGCTAGGGTAGTGGCATAGCATAATGAGCCAAAGACTCTTAGGGTAGATAGGTCAGGAACTTTGTTATGTAAGATAGAGTATGGTGACTTAGAATTAAGGGTGGTGGAGGGAAGGCGATTAATGATGTGTATAGCATGGCATATGGAGAAATCCCAGAGCTGAATTGGAATGTGAGATTGAAACATAAGAGACCTAGCCACATTAAGAATGTTTTGGTGCTTACGTTCAACAATCGCATTCTGCTGAGGGGTTTCTACACATGTCTTTTGATGAATGATGCCTTTGGAAGAATAGAATTCAAGCATATGAAATTCAGCACCATTATCAGAATGAATGACTTAAATGTGATGCCCAAATTGAGTGTGAGCAAAGGCTACAAATTGGGTAATGTGATTTCTAGCTTCTGATTTGGCTCTCATAAGTTTGATCCAAGTGAATCTAGATTTATCATCAACTATGGTTAAAAAATATTTGTTGCCATTTATTGAGGGTGTCCTAAAAGGGCCCCAAATGTACATATGAATGATGTCAAAGATGTGTTGTGATGAGGATAAGTGTGCAGGAAATGCAAGTTTCTTTTGTTTTGCAAAATGGCAGGCATCACAATTTGTATTAGAAATATTAGGCATATTACAATGAAGTTTCTGTATGAGGGTATAACAAGTAGGGGAGGGATGTCCTAAACGGTTGTGCCATATGTCTATATTGACATTATTAACACTAACAAGATTACAATGAATGGTATTAGACTTAACTGAGGGAACTATAGGTGAGATCTTCATTGTGTAGAGCTTTGCATCCCGTTTAGCATGGCCAATCACTCACTTGGAGGGGATATCCTGTAAAATAGCACAAGCACCATCAAAAAGAATTTGGCAATTAATTGTATCAGCTAGTTGACCAACAGAAATAATGTTGGAATTGAAATTAGGAACATAATACACATCATAGAGTGTAATGGTAGGAGTGAGGGTGATGGTGCCTTTGTAGCAAGAGTATCTAGTGTCACCAGAAGGTAAGGTTATGAGGATAGGCTTGATTGCATAGAATGAATTAAAGTATTCATGGGAAGAGGAGATGTGATCCGTAGCACCAATATCAACAAGCCATGTGACTATGAAATTACCTGTAGGTGTTGAGACAACACTGTTCACTGTTACCATGTTTGCAGAGGCAGTAGAAGTTGCTGGAGTAGTAGGCAACAAGGAGAGGAGACTCTGAAGTTGTTCAGCACTGAGATTCACAGGTGTAGCTGCAGTGGAAGGAGATGAACCAGCAGTGTCTTCAACAGTGACATTGTTGACAGCTTTCTTACTGTTCTTGAACCCAAGGGGGATAGCCGTGTTTCATAAAACAAGTTTCAACAGTGTGATTCGTGAGGGTGCAGAAGGTGAAGAGACGGTTGCCACGCTGTGGAAACGATTTGCCTCGGCCACGGCCAACACCAGCAACAGTAAAGGTTTGAACGTTTGCAACAAAGGGTTCAAGTAAAATTGGAGCTCCAATTTGCCTCTCTTGTTGAATAATCATGGAATAAACCCTAGAAAGTTGAGGTAAGGGTTCCATAAGAAGGATTTGAGAATGAACTGCGGCGTAGTTGTCGTTCAAACCTTGAAGAAAGCTCATTACGATGTCACGATTACAATAATTATGAACAGTCTTGGAGGTGTTGCAACAACAAGTTCTAGGAGGAGAAAGACAAGTAGGAATCGAATCAAAATTGCAAAGCTCATCCCAAAGGATTTGCATCTTTGTAAAATAAGAGGTGACAGTAGTATCACCTTGCTTCAACGAGAAAATTTCCTGATGAAGATGAGACATGTGTGTGTTGTCGTCTTGCGAGAATCGATTGCGAAGCTCCTTCCACACGGCGTAAGCTTCTGTAATCCAAAGAATGAACAATGATATGGCCGATTCATTGATACAATTGCGTAACAGTTCATACTTTCACACAGAACTAAAAATATCAAAACCACATGAATTAATTTAGAGCATCAATATTCAGATAAAACAAATTACATCAATTAGCATTACACAAAACAAACTAACGGACGATAAGCTAGTGTGTGTATTCATTTAGAAAAGCCAATAGTAAGATAGTGGTTCACAAGAATTCTAAATAATTTTTTTTAATCAGCAAATCGCATAATACAAGCTATATTATAACAACTACAGAGTCAAATCATAGAAATTCAGCTTAAATGAATTCAGAGTCTCAAAAACAAGCAAGTAACAACCCAAACGACAACAATACAAGGTTCACATAGATAAAACATAATAGACACACAATGCACGACCTAAGCAGTAGAACGAGCTCTTTGAAAAATTCTCTCCAAGGATAAGAGTTGTTTCGGTTCTCGCTTAGATTCTAACTTTTTTCTCTATGCTATAACCTTGATGACTCTTCTAAGGAATACCTATCGCTCATCTCAGTCCCTAGATGACTTAACCAACTAATTTGGTTAACTTCCCGACTATCAAGAATAAAATAAGCAATGCATGCAACTCTAGTAAGAGTTCACACATCGGAAAGCACAATAAACAACACAAACAGTCCGGTTAGGACCGAACTGCTCTGATACCACTAAATGTGACACCCTTTACCTCGAAAGTAATTTTAAAAGAAAGAGTACGAAAAATGAGTGAATTGTTTTTAAAACTAAAAAAATTGCAACTCATTTTCTGAAAAAGTTTTCGCAAGTAAAAGATGTCATCCAACTCCTTAAATCACATAAACAAGTTTAATAGTAATATCAAATACTAAGCGATAAAACATTTCTTCCAATACAATAACAATAATGATTTTAATTATAACAATAAGGGTACAACCCAAATCTCGATGTCACATAATCAGAGCAATTAACCTTTAATCCAATAAACTAAAAAGAAAGTAACATCAACGTATAGTACCAAACCGCAAGTTGCTAGGTGATCCGTAGTGATCACATCTCCACCGCTGCACAACGAAAACTGGAACTCAATCTAAAAAATGGTGCACGGGTGAGAAAGAGCGTCAAAACCATATAAGGAACATAAGAGCGAAACTAAAACGGCAAAGACTATCACATAGCAAGGAAACAATCATAATAGTGGTTACCACTTTCATAACACGCATGCAAAAACAATCCTTAACTAATCTTCAACTAATACTATTATCGCGACCTCACGTACGGTACTAGGACAACAAGCAACAACAACAACAACAACAACAACAACAACAACAACAACAACAACAACAACAACAACAACAGGATCAGGATACCTTGCCAGATACTGCCTTACAATCATCATCAACAACAACAATAGGACCGGGATACCTTGCCCGATAATGCCCTGAAAAACACCCAAGAGAGGACTATGAGGACCGAGATACCTTACTCGAATGGGATACTTTGCCCAATAATGCCCTACTAACAACAAAAACGATGACGACCACAACAGCAACAAGATGGACACACAATAGACCTAATCAGACGCGATATCGCACAACGACAACGGCAACAACGACGACAACGAGAACGACGATGACAACAACAACAACAATACCTATCATCATCACCATCCTTTGAGATACAACTCGCCCATACTGCGACAAGGTTCCTCCTATACAATTTTAACTATTAAGGTACGGCTCGCCCATACTGCAACGATTTCTTGCCCATGTTGCGGAAGGATTCTTCAACACGAACCAGCTTGCTAATCATCGACGAATGATAACTTGCCCATTGTGCGACAAGTCTCTGATAACAATACCCATAAAGCCAACCAGCAATCACCACGAACACGAATGTCAAGTCATTTAATAACCTTCGCGATTCCAAGTTGGTTCTGGCTACATCAATCAATGCTAAGATTTTTGTCTAAGTCTCAAACAACAAGAACTTCTTATTATTTTGAATTACCTGTCATTCTAGTCTATTAACACATTAGACACTACGCCAGAAGTTGAGAAAAAGGGCGCCCTATTGGGCAGCGCTCTTTAAGGAAGCGCTGCTTTTGGTTAAAATGCGCTACGGCAATGGGCAGCGCTTTTTAGGAAGCGCTGCCTATGGTGAACGCACTGGGGGCAATGGGCAGTGCTTTTTAGGAAGCGCTGCCTATTGTGGAACGCGCTGGGGGCGATGGGCAGCGCTTTTTAGGAAGCGCTGCCTATGCCCAAAACACGGAAATGAATGGGTAGCGCTTTTTAAAAAGCGCTGCCCATCGCTTTAGTCAATAAAATTCCTCTCACTCACTCTCAATATGAAGAGTTGCGAACCAGAAACCATTTACTTCTTCTTTTCTTCACTTCACTTCATCTTCTTCTTTTCTTGCGTTTTTTCTTTCACTGCTTCTGCTAGGATTTTTTTATTTCTTGATAAATCTTACAGATTCAATGTATACGAAGCCTCCAATGGTGATTAGAAGCACAGATACAAAGGTAATTACTTTGTGATTTTGCAACTGTTTTACAATTCCTCTTTGTAAAAACTCTAATTTCTCTCTGGGTTTGTTTCACGTGTGACTGTTGTGTATGAATGAGATGGTGAACGATTTCAAGATATTGAGACAACACACTCACAGGTTGTATTCCTCCATTTCTTTCTATTAGATCTATTTTTCTTCTCTTTCTCTCTAATGAACAAACCCTAACTTGTTTGTTTTTCTTTTGCAAGGTAACCACACTCAAAAAATTAGAAGAAGAAAGAACTTGAAAGAGGAACAATAGACTTGAAGAAGGAAATTGTTATCTGAAAAGTGTAAACAAAATTAAGTGAACAATAAAAAATAAAGAAAAACAGAAAAAATTTGAAAGAGGAACAATACACAAAAACAGAAAAAATGAAAACAAACAAAAAAAATTAAAAAAAAATATACAATGGGCAGCGCTTTTGGCTGTAAGCGCTGCCTATAGGTGAACGCGCTGGGGCGATGGGCAGCACTTTTTAGGAAGCGCTGCCTATAGGAGAACGCATGGGGCGATGGGTAGCGCTTTTTAGGAAGAACTGCCCATTGTGGGAGTGGAATCAGCAGCGCCAAGTTTAGCAGTGCTCAAAAGCGCTGTCCATGGCTAAAAAAAAGCGCTGCCCATCCCCAAATCTGTTGTAGTGAGACACTAGCTCATCCTACCACTTTTATAACTAAGTGATTTACCAATCTACTCATATTAGAATCATCCAATAAACTCGACCTATTGACTACAACCATCCAAATAATAAAATTACAGTCATCCAAATAATTTAATTACAGTCATCCAGATCATTTGGTTACAATCATCCAAATCAAATAAAAAAATAATTTACAGACCATTTAAATCATTACGGTCATCCTGAATAATTACTGTCATCCAAATTGAATAAATAACATAAGTAATAAATAAATAATAAATAATGAATACAGGCAAAATATGGATAGCGATAATCAAAACTATCTTAGTCCCGTCCTCTATTCCCCATATAGAATAGAAACTCTTTCCCCCCGTACCTGGATAAATGAAAATTGTAGTATCACTGAAAGCAGAACAAACTTGTCCACAACAATGAATTTAGCATCAAACGCGTACACGAAAAATTTACGGATTACTCGGAAGCGGAAAACAGCTGAAAAAAATATAAAACTAGTTCTAAATAATTTATGGAGATTATTACAACTAAAACAAAATTAAAACGGAGTAAAAAGAGTGATTGGAAAACGTCTCACCGAGATAGCGGGGGTTACAATGGGTCCAACGCCAAATTCACCAAAACGAAAAAGGGACCCGTGCTTCCCGAAGGTTTCGACGCGTAGAATCCGAAAACGACGTCCGTTTTTCTAACCGAAAATTGTGGTGACCGAAAACTGCAAATAACAGTCCGCCTGGAGCTTTGAAACGTGATGAACGAAGCTTTGTTTAACAAAATAGAGGTTATAATCAGATTCAGTGGACGATTTTGAGTTGGGTGATGAACTTTGGAACCAAACTATGGCATAGGGAGAGAGAACGAGTTGAGAGAAATAGAAGCTTTGACACGTACACTGTTATGGCTGCGGTATTGGTGTTTACCGTTTTTAGGAAAAGAAAGAATGATGAACAAGCCTAGGTTAGAATGATGAACAAGCCTAAGTTAACGATAAAATAAGAATTGGGCTCCAAGGTTTTGTTTTTTCTTAACTTAAAACCCAAAAGAAAATGAACCCACTTTCACCCGGGTATTTCAAAGGCAACTAAAACTATATTATTTTTTTTAGTTATATAATAACTAACCTCATCGCTGCTGATGAGGTGATATCTATTTAATATATTTTTTTTTTTAACACTTAGATACTAACCCACATCCTTCATAAATAATAAATAATTATTATAAAACAATTGTTAGATGATAAAATTAAGTGTAATTTTATTTCCTTGTATTTTACATAGCTTTACATTACAATAGAGATAGTTATAAATTCAGTTTGATTACTGTTATGTATTCTGTTAGATAGTTAGAGTTTGTTAATTAGTTTTATCCTTTGCTGCTAAGTTTGTTACTTCAAACTCTTTGTATATATACCTTCATCAAAGAATGAATAAACTGGAAGATTCACTTTTCCTATTCTAACATGGTATCAGTTGATAATTCCGCATCCTACCTCTGAATTCTTCTCCTTTGCGACGCTCTCCTCTTCTTCTGCGTCTGCGTCGTTTCCTCTTCTTCGCACCAAGTCTCTCTTCTGCGATGCCCTCTCTCCTTTCTTCCTCAGTTATTTCTTGTTATTGCCTCACGCGATTCTTGCTTCGCCGTCTTCAATTCGATCCACGACCATGACTGATTCTTTTTCTTCTGAAAATTCCAATTTAGATCATGAAATCCCTAAATCTCCACCTCACAAGAAATCTTCCAAACCTAAAGATTACTCAGATACCTTTTACATTCATCCCAACGAGAATCCCTCACTTGTTCTCGTAACTCATGTTCTTGATTACCATGGGTGGGTTCAGGCGATGACCATGGCGTTGGAGATGAAGAACAAATTTCCCTTCGTCGACGGTTCTCTTCCTCGTCCAGCAACATCAGATCCGAAGTTTGCGCTGTGGAAGCGCTGCAACATCCTTACCCTATCTTGGATCAACCACTCGGTCTCCACCGAAATTTCGTCAAGCATACTATGGATCGCTGATGCCTCTGCTGTATGGAAAGAACTTGGCAACCGATTCTCGCAAGGCGACAACACACGCATTGCGCAGCTTCACCAAGACGTCTTCGCTTTGAAACAAGGTGATACTTCTGTTACTTCCTATTTTACCAAAATGCGTATCCTCTGGGACGAATTGTGCAATTTTCGCCCAATTCCTCACTGTCTTGCACCTCCTGGAAGCTGTTGCTGTGAAGTTTCCAAGACGGTTCACGATTATCGTGAGCACGATGTGGTAATGTCCTTTCTCCAAGGTTTGAATGATAACTATGCTGCAATTTGTTCCCAAATTCTTGTTATGGAGCCCCTTCCTCCGCTTGCCAAGACTTATGCAATGATCATTCAACAAGAACGACAGATTGGAACTCCAATTACGCCTGAAATTTCTATTGCCAATGTGCAAACTGCTGCAATTTCCACCACAACCCGTGGAATAGGCAAACCCGCTCCGCAACGTGGTAATCGCTTATGTACCTTCTGTAATCGCACCAATCACACGGTTGATACTTGCTTTATGAAACACGGTTTTCCACCAGGCTTCAAGAATTCCAAGAAATCTGTCAATAATGTAACCATTGAGGACACTGGTGCCCCTTCATCTGCTGCCTCTCCTATTAACATCACTGTAGAACAACTTCAGAGTCTTCTCTCATTGCTGCATGCTACACCTCCCACTGCTACGGCGTCTGCCAATATGGCCAGTGTAACAGTGTGATATCTACACCCTCAGGTACTCATCTTGTTATCTGGTTAGTTGATACGGGTGCCACTGATCATATCTCCTCTTGCCTTGAGTATTTTACCTCTTTTTATGCAATCAAACCTGTTGCATTATCTCTACCTAGTGGTGACACCAAAATTTCCTGCTACAAAGGCACAATTGTGCTCACCCCTACCATTACCTTATATGATGTTTACTATGTTCCTGATTTCAATGCTAACATCATATCTGTTGGTCAGCTTGCTGACACTATCGATTGTCAATCCATTTTTAATGGTGATTCGTGTGTGTTACAGGATATCCCCTCCAAAAGAGTGATTGGCCGTGCTAAACGGGATGGCAAGCTATACACACTGAAGCTGCCAATTTTAGTTGACTCAGCTAAGTCCAGTAACATACGTTGTAATCTTGTTTCTGTTTCATCTGTAAGTATAGATATTTGGCATAATCGCCAAGGTCATCCCTCCCCCACATGTTATCACATCATTCAAAAGCTTCATTTTAATATGCCCAACATACATAATACAAATTGTGATGCTTGCCATTTTGCCAAGCAAAAGAAACTTGCATTTCCTACTCACTTATCATCTTCACAATTTTTTTTAACATTATCCATGTTGACATTTGGGGACCCTTTGGGACTCCTTCAATCAATGGTAACAAATATTTTTTTAACCATTGTTGATGACAAATCTAGATTCACTTGGATAAAACTTATGAAAACTAAAGCTGAAGCTAGAAAGAACTTACAGCAATTTGTTGCCTTTGTCCAAACCCAATTCGGTCATCAAGTCAAAACCATTCGTACAGACATTGGCGCTGAGTTTGCTATGTCAGACTTCTACCTTTCTAAAGGGATCATACATCAATTGACATGTGTTGAAACTCCTCAACAGAAAGGGATTGTTGAGCGTAAGCACCAGCACATTCTTAATGTTGCTCGTTCACTTATGTTTCAGTCTCACCTTCCCATTCAGTTTTGGGATTTTGCCATCTGTCATGCTACACATCTCATCAATCGTCTTCCCTCTCCTACCTTAAGTCCAAATCTCCCCAAATTTTTCTCTTTGGCACTTCACCTGACTTATCTACCCTTAGAGTTTTTGGTTCTCTATGCTATGCCACCACATTGACAGCTCACAAAACAAAATTTCTCCAAAGAGCTAGAAAATGCATTCATATTGGACATTAACAAGGTGTTAAAGGATATCTTCTCTTTGACCTTCATACTCATGAAATCTTTTTGTCTAGGAATGTGTCTTTTTATGAAAACATTTTCCCTTATCTTCCATCCTCTCCCAATTCAACTACCTCACCCTCATCCACATCTTTCCCTCCTTCAAGAGTTGCCCTTACTGGCCTATTTTCCTTTCCCAACTCCCCTCCAAATAGTGCCACTCCCTTACCAGAAACCATTACCTCCGCTGTACCCCCCACATCAATCCCTGAAAGTTCTCTTTCCTCAGTCAATGAGTCCTCCCCTTCCACTACTGCTTCATCTTCCCCACCAGTAGTTGAGTCACCCCTCCCAGTCCCTATACGAGAATTCACTAGAATTAAAACTAAACCCTCTTATTTGCAAGACTATCATTGTGGCATGGTTTCCATTTCATCTGATGGCACTTCACTCTCAGGTGTTCCATATCCCATTTCTAACTATATTTCTTATGATAACATTTCCCAATCCCATAAGACTTTCATTGCAGCCGTCAGTACCATTGTTGAACCTAAGACTTATGCTCAAGCATCTAAGCAGCAATGTTGGCTTGATGTTATGGATCAAGAGATCAAGGCTCTTGATCTTAACTCTACTTGGACTATCACTGATTTGCCTCTAGGTAAACAACCCATAGCATGTAAGTGGGTCTACAAAGTTAAACTAAAGGCTGATGGCTCCATTGAGAGGTATAAGGCTCGCTTAGTGGCCAAGGGTTTCACACAACTTGAGGGAGTGGATTACTCAGAAACCTTTTCCCCCGTTGTCAAAATGACCACTGTCAGGTTGGTTCTTGCCTTAGCCTCAACCCGTAACTGGCATATCCAACAGCTGGATGTAAATAATGCCTTTCTTACATGAAAGTCCCTCCAGGCTTCAATGTATCTTCTCCTAATCAAGTGTGCAAGCTTCAGAAGTCTCTATATGGTTTGAAGCAAGCCAGTAGACAGTGGAACTCCAAGCTCATTTCCTTTTTGCTTCCTCTAGGGTATGAGCAATCCAAACACCATCACTATATTACTCATCTATGTTGATGATGTTGTCCTTACTGGTGATGATTTAGATGAGATCCAAAAAGTCAAGACATTGTTAGATTCACAGTTTAAGATCAAGGATCTTGGTTCTTTGAAATACTTTTTGGGTTTAGAGGTAGCAAGATCTCCTACAGGTATTGTCATCTCTCAAAGAAAGTATGCACTGGAACTTATTGAGGAAGCAGATCTTTTGGCGTGTAAACCATCTTCCACTCCCATGCTTCGTAGTCTAAAACTCAGTTCTCACACAGGAACTCCTCTACTTGATCCAACACCATACCGTCGTCTACTTGGTAGATTGATTTACTTGACAAATACACGCTCAGATATTTGCTATGCAGTAAATAAGCTAAGCCAGTTGATCTCCAATCCCCTAACTCCCCATATGGAGGCTGCTCTTCACATCCTCAGATATCTGAAATCCTGCCCTGGTCGTGGTATCTTCCTTGCTGCAGATTCTGCCCTCACTTTGACAGCATTTAGTGATGCTGATTGGGCTGCTTGTGTTGACAGCAGACGCTCCACCACTGGTTTTTGTGTTTTCTATGGATCCTCCCTGATTAGTTGGAAATCGAAAAAGCAAAGTATTGTTTCTCGATCATCTTCAGAGGCTGAATACCGTGCTCTTGCACTCACCACATCAGAAATTCAATGGCTGTTATATCTGTTACAGGACCTTCATCAGCCTTATAATGCTGCTGTCTCCGTGTTTTATGACAATCATTCAGCTATTCACATAGCACAGGATCCCATCTTTCACGAACACACAAAACATATAGAGCTGGATTGTCACTTGGTTCGTGACAAAGTTCAAGCTGGCACCATACATCTCATGCCCATCTCAACCAAAGATCAGCACTACAAGAAAAGAAGCCATTAGCGACGGAAATTAGCGAGGGACTAATGGTCCCTCGCAAAAATTGGGATTAACGACAGAATTTGCGAGGGAATAGGGGCTGTCGTATTTTTGAGAATTAGCGACGGAAATTTAGACATTAGCAACGGAAATTTCCCCGCAAATGGCTTAGGCGGGAAAATTAGCGACGGAATTTCAGTCCCTCGCTAATTTTTGACAGTTTTCAGATGATGAGACTCAGTGCAGGGGTTGGTAAATGTGCAGCAATTAGCGACGGACAGTTCTGTCGCTAATTCCCTCGCAAATTTTTTTTACTTTTTTTCCTTAAATCTGTTTACACCCTCACTCTTCTTTCTCACTTACAACACCCTCACTCTTCTTCTCTCCTCTTCACCCTTCCTCTTCCCTTACTCTTCTTCTCACTCACACCACCACCACGCCACCACCACGCCACCCTTCCTCTTCACTCACTCTTCTTCTCTCCTCTTCTTCTCGGCCACACCACCACCACACCACCACCTCACCACCACCACGCCACCCTTCCTCTTCCCTCACTCTTCTTCTCTCCTCTTCTTCTCACTCACACCACCTCCACACCACCACCACGCCACCACCACCACGTCACCCTTCCTCTTCCCCCACTCTTCTTCTCTCCTCTTCTTCTCACTCACACAACCACCACACCACCCTTCCTCTTCCCTCACTCTTCTTCTCTCTTCTTCTTCTCACTCACACCACCACCACACCACCACCACGCCACCACCACTCTCACTCCTCTCTCTCTCTCTCTCTCTCTCTCTCTCTCTCTCTCTTTGGAAATAATAATAATAATAGTAATAATAATAATTAAAATAATATAATAATAAATATATAAAAAAGCAGATTTAAAAAAAACAAACAGTCAGACTTAGCGAGGGAATTAGCGACGGCATATTCCCTCGCTATCAAATTCCCTCGCTCCAGGTGGTTGACAAACATAGACTTCCTCCTCCAGAGGTCCATTAAGAAATGCTGACTTTACATCTAGTTGATGTAGGGGCCAGCCTCTATGACTTGCCAATGCTACTACCAATCTTACGGTTTCGATCCTGGCTACTGGGGCAAAAACCTCATTGAAATCCAAGCCAGGTTTCTGCAGGAAACCTTTGGCTACTAGCCTGGCCTTATACTTGGCCACTTCTCCATTGGGCTTGACTTTGGTCTTGTAGACCCATTTCACGCCTATAGCTTTCTTTTGCCTTGGAAGTTCCACTAGCTTCCAAGTGCCATTCTTTTCGATTGACTTCAGCTCATCAATCATTGCTTCCTTCCACTGCTTGTGACTAAGAGCTTCTTCCAGGCTCACTGGTTCTGCTTCAGCCATTAATGCAAAGTGTGTCAGGTCTCCCTCTGCTGTAATAGCAGAATCTGGGAATGTGTCGAATCCTTCTAGCCTCACTGATCTCTGCCTTTCCCTCTGTGACCTCCTGAGAGGTTCGACAGCAACGAGTTCTTCAGGTTCTTCAGTTTCAGCTTCTTCATTCTGATCATCCAGATCATGAACTTCGTCGAAGTCCATTATTGTAGGTTTCTCACAGCCTTCTACCCAATTCCAATGTTTCGACTCATCTACTACCACATCTCTGCTTTTCACCATTTTCTTCTGCACAGGATCATACAGTTTGTATGCTCTTGTCGAATGATAACCAACAAGAATCATTTGTTGTGCTCTATCATCCAGCTTGCTTCTTAGTTGCTCAGGGACATGTCTATAGCATAATGAGCCAATTATTCTGAGATGCTTGACACTTGGCTTTCTTCCTAGCCAAGCTTCTTCAGGTGTCTTCCCAATCAATCTCTTTGTGGGGCATTTGTTCAGAATGTATACTGCTGTGGCTACAAGTTCTCCCCATAAACTATGAGGTAGCTTCTTCTCCTTCAACATACTTCTTACCATGTTGAGGATGGTCCTGTTTTTCCTCTCAGCTGTTCCATTATGCTGAGGCGTGTAAGGTGAAGTGACTTCATGTACAATGCCTTCATTTTCAGAAAATTTCACAAATTCATGTGAATTGTACTCACCACCTCCATCAGTTCTGAGGATTTTGATTGCACATTCACTCTGCTTCTCAATCATTACTTTAAACTTTTTGAATATAACAAGTACTTCGCTCTTCCTTTTGATCAAATACACCCAGGTCATTCAAGTGTATTCGTCAATGAAGGTGACAAAGTACTTGTTCCCTCCTAATGAACTGTCTTTGAAAGGGCCACAAACATCAGAAAATATCACCTCTAACTTCTTCTCTGCTCTGCTAGGTACTTCTGATTTAAATGAGTTTCTTGGTTGCTTCGACTTGCAGCAACTCTCACATACTTCGACAGGTACCTTTACTGCAGGAAACCCATGAACCATCTTCTTTTCATGTAGTTGACTCAAGCTCTTGAAGTTTAGGTGGCCAAATCTTCTGCGCCACTTCCAGTGCTCCTCTTCGACAGTGGTCTTGAGGCATTTCTCTTTGACTACTTGCAACTTGATCTTGAATGTTCTGTTACTCTGCATCGACACCTTCAATATCATCTTCTTGTTCGAGTCGAACAAGCTGAGACTATTTTCACCCATTTCGACAGTGAATTTCTTCTCAATCATCTGCCCAATACTCAGCAGATTGCTCCTCATTGCTGGTACATAGAATACTTCCTGCACATAGCACCACTTTCCATCTTTCGACAGAAACTTTATGGTACCAATTCCTTCTGCAGTGACTCTGCTATTATCAGCAAACCTTATTCTTTTGCTGATTTGCTTCAATTCGACAAACCACTCCTTGTGACAGCACATGTGGTTTGAACATCCTGTGTCGAGATACCATTCGACAGACTTCTCTTCAGTCGAATTTGTATCTGCCTTCAGTAACAGCAACTCTGGGTCAAACGTTGTCATGAATGATAATTCTTCGTCATCATTGCTGGCAATGTTGGAGGCATCACCAGTGTTTCGACTGCCCTGCCACACACACATTGCACAACTATTTTGAGCATCACAAGTGAATCCACTTATACAAGTGTTCCCACTGTTTTGCTCGCTAGTTTCAGCAACTTCTTCATTGAGAAGAATCTCATCTTCGACTGCCATTAGCATTAACCCATCTGAGTTAGAATCCGTGTCACTATCATCTGCAAATTTGGCTTCAGCATCTTTATCTCTAGGAACTTTCTTGTTTTTACACTGGTTCCTATAATGCCCAAATTGCTGACAGTTATAGCACTGAACTTTCGACAGGTCTCCCTTCTTCTTGTCGAGAGACCCCTGTTCTTTCTTCTTACTGCCCGATCATTTTTCCTTACCCTTCTCTTTGTTGCTTGCCTTCCAATTTTTCTTAGAGGAGTATGATAGTAAGGCTTGTTCAGTTTCTTTTTCTGAACTTCTCTGCCTTATTCTCAACTCATGAGCCTCTAAGGAACCCTGAAGTTCATCTAACTTCAATGTATCTATGTCCTTGGATTCTTCGATAGCAGTAACAACATAGTCGAATTCCTGGGTTAAGGACCTCAATACCTTTTCGACTTTGTTCGTATCAGTCACAGTTTCACCATTTCCTTTCATCTGATTAGTTATAGCTACTAACCTCATAATGAATTCTCCAATCGATTCTCCATCAGCCATCTTCAAGGCCTCGTACTGTTTCCTGAGCGACTGTAGATGTATCTTCTTCAGTCTATCTGCTCCTCCGTACGAGTTCTTGAGGATATCCCATGCTGCCTTTGCTGAATCACAGTCGATGATCAGATTTAGGATATTGGAATCAACACATTGGTGAATCAGGAACAACCCTTTTCCATCTTTCTTCCTCATCGAATGGTGGTTGTTCCTCACTGCTTCAGTGGCGTTTGCTGCCAGGGGTGGAACACCATCATTCACGACATCAAGTACATCTTGATATCGAAACAACACCTTCATCTGCGCACACCATCTATCGTAGTCCTTTCCATCAAAGGTGGGGAGGTTCCCCGGAATGCCTCCACCAGAGTTATCTCTCGCTGCCATCATCATTCTTCAGAGATCTTGTAAGGATCTTTAAAGCTCTTGATACCAGTTTGTTGGGGATAATCACGTGAATGCGAGGGGGAGAGGGAGTGGCGGCGGTGAGATATGAGAGAGAAGGATTAGGGCAAAAGCAATGAAACAGTAAACTACTGAATTCTTACGTAAAGTCTTGAAAAAAGGATTACAGATTACATACTACTGATGTCTATATATATACATAACAAAACAGGCCCAGACCCATAATTTCGACTGGCCCATTTCGACTAGGTTGCTTATTACACCTACTATTACAAGCAATAGAATTACAAGGCATATCTCAATAATTTTGTATTTACTTTACACTATAGAAGCGTATCTATTTACTACCACA